>JAGFZM010000060.1:74916-140662 GCA_017657215.1 Limnothrissa miodon
CACACACACACACACACACACACACACACACACACACACACACACACCTTCACCAGGGCTATGTTGTCTCATCCCAGGCAAGCGACTGAGGGTGTGTGGAAGAGTCAGGAGGACGGTGTTGCAGAGGACTTCAGGAAGAGTGTGGACTTTGACCTTCCGACCAGCCCTCCGCTGAGCATCACCGACAACCTGTCTAACTGGAGCCCCCACTTGAGCTCCCCACACTCCCACTCCCACTCCCACTCCCACAGCCACGGGCACTCCCACGGCAGCCATTCATCCACTGGCCAGAAGGAGAGGGACCCCCTGAAGGGCCGTGAGGAGCAGGGGGGCCGCCAGGGGCCCGACAAGAGTCTCTCCATGGAGGTCCGACTGGTGAGAAGAACTGCTCATGTCATCCTCACTGTGTTTGTTAGGGGTACACTGTGTAGGGGTCGATTTGTGAGTGTTATTAGTGTGTGCACTGCGTGTTTGTTTGTTTGGTTTGTGTTTACATATACTGTAGATATGCCTATGCTGCTGTGTGGGTGTGTGAGTTGGGGTGTAGTGTTAGCATCTATTTGTGTTAGCAGTGCCGGCGTTAGCATGCCTTTATATGCACACGCTTGTGTCCCCGCATGGCTGTGTGTAGGCCGCAGAGCGTGACTGGGAGGAGAAGCGGGCCAGCCTGACCCAGTACAGTGCTCAGGACATCAACCGTCTGCTGGAGGAGACGCAGGCTGAGCTCATGAAGGCCATCCCCGACCTGGACTTTGCCGCCAAGCAGCTGAAGCCTCAGCAGTCCCTCAGCCAGACCAATCAGAACAGCCAGCCCGCCAGCGCCCCCGGCACCACCAACGTCGGCGGGAACAGCACCAACGCCACGCCCGAGCACCGGCCCGCAAAGCCCCAGCACTCCTCACACAAGATCTCCAGAGAGGGCAGCTCCAGGCGCGGATCTGGTGAGGCCTCCCAAACTCTCTGAAATGTCTGCATTTTTCACAACAAAAAAAATGTTGAAGGAGAAGTAGAGTAGAATATACAACCCATTTTATATATATATATATATATATACATGTTTCAAATATATATCTCAGTGTTTTATTTCTTACTAGGAACAGTGGCCCACGTACATGTATTTAGTTTGTGCAGAGCATCCTGCTAAGCTATTCTTGTGCAGCATAGTCTTTGAGCTCCTGTGTGTTTTATTTCTACCGCACACCATTTATTCAGGTCCTGTGGGCAGGCAGAGCATTCACAATGCCCGGTGTCTGGAATCATTGGCTTGGAACAGATAACAATTTGGAACACGTAAATTAGATTCCAGCACTTTGTTGTGTCAGTTTATTATTCCTGAGCGGAAGGTGTTGACATTTCAGCACAGACTGCTCTCCTGCGTCTACGGCAGGGGCCCTGCAAATGATGGGGTCATGAGCTAACTCCAAGAGTCTTGGTGCCTTGTGTGTGCATATTTGATTCACCCTCTCTCTTTTACTCTCTCTCTCTCTCTCTCTCTCTCTCTCTTTGACCCTTAGATGAACTGACCGTGGCAAGGTATCGTACAGAGAAACACTCCAAGTCTCCGCCTCCACCACCTCCCAGGCGCAGTTTTCCATCATCCCCTGGGCCCACTAGCCGCAGTGGAGAGCCCATAATGCCTGACAAGAGCCTGAAGGTAAGAAGAACACAAACACACACACACTCACACACACAGACACACATACATACATGCATGAATGCATGCACAAACATGATAAACATACCAATGAAATGCAAAGGAACTGTTTCATAGTGTTTTTGTGTGTGTGTATGTGTGTGTGTGTAGAAGAGTGAATCTGAGGACACAGACCTGCCCAAGCCCATGGTGAAGCTGAGGAAGAGCCTGTCTGAGGTGCCCCGTCCTGCCTCCACACCCCCCACCACAGGGGCCCAGAGAGAAAACGGTGAAGACGAGAGGAACAACTCTGTTATGGAGGTGTGTGTCTCTGTGTATGTGTATGTGTGTGTGTGTGTGCGGGAGAGAGAAAGATGGACACAGAATGAGAGAGAGAGAGAGAGAAAGTGGGAGAGAAAACAGTGTACATTGCCATCTGTGTGAGATGGCATAAAGAGGTATGACTATATGACAGCTCAAGCCCGACGTGCTGTCATCAAAGTATATGACAGTACATCACATGAACATAGAACACACTGTAGATAAGATTTGATACTGTAAGTCCTTTTTTGCTGAAGGTAGAGTCAGACTGATAAGGATGAGATGACATCAAATCAGATGAGGATTATCACAGTCATGACAAACTAAACTAAACATGCCTAACAAGGCTCCTGTACTGAGAGCTCTCGCCCTCATCGGCCGGAACAGCTCGTGCTTCTCTGATTGGCTCCCCTCCCCTGCGGGGTGAGCTGTAAGTCAAGCGCGGCCGTGGCGTCGGCGCCGCCAACTGTGGACCGCTGAGCCCTGCTGTGGGCCATCTGTTCAGCTGGTGCGTGGGGTTCCACCAGTGACAAGACTCACACTGACCACAGACTTGAAGAAAAGATAGGAGTGGACGGTCAAGAGAAGGAGAGGGAGAGAGAGAGAGAGAGAGAGAGAGAGAGAGAGAGAGAGAGAGGTGGAGTGTCAATGAATGAAAGAAATAGAGAGAAATTGATTGTGTGAATCAGTGATTTGTCAATGCTAGCTCAGAGGTTGCGACCCACCCCAGAGCAATAGTGCAATATAAGTGTGTGAGGGGAAGAATAGGTAAATCTCAGGAGCAGAGAAACAGATTTATAAATGGCAGAGGACTCCAAACCCATTTTGTGTGAGTGAGGGAGCCTTTATGGACATCTCGCATCCAGAACTGAGATCCACACTCTTGGCATTTGTGAATGCCGCTTCACGTCTTCCATGCAAAAAGAAAGCCAATGATTGATCAGGCTTTCAGCAAGGCCAAACAATACATTCGCATTTTCTAGGCAACACACACGGCCTGGAGCCATCTCCGGACATCGATTAATAGAAGAAACTAACAGCAATTTGCCTTGTTGTTTTGCTTTCCCCTTTAAACCCACCCAGAAGTCATTATACACCTTATGCACCAGCTCACCATCCCACACCATCAGGTGTTGTGAATCAGCACCACAAATTCAATCTCCTCCATGACTGGTTAGATAAATGTTTCAGATGCACTCTGCACTCGACACAGACTGTTGGTTCTCACTCAGGCAGACCAGTACCTGCCATGGTTGTCTCCTGATTTATACCTACAGCTTGTGGTTTGATAGCTGCAGAGGAATGGTGAACATTGAAGAGCTGTGGTTTATGACAGGAGATCTCTGTGTTCATGATAGGAGTCAGATAGTAGACACGTCAGCTGGCGCTGCTTCAGGTTTTGCTTACAGACAGAGGGTCAGGGAAGGCCTCATTAAGTCTAGACCAGACTACAGTGACTCGCTTCACTAGGTGTCCGTGTGACCCACAAGATGCCATCTGCGGTCCCCGCCTCTCTCCGACGGGCTCCTCCTGAAGCGGGTTTAGGGATTTGGGCTGGCACGGTCGCCTGACCCCTGGGCCGAGAGTCAATTCAGCCACACACACACAAAAGTCAGTTCAGCCACACACACACACGCGCGCGCGGTCATACAGAGTCCTGCTCTTCCCTGGTGGGCCACCGTTTGGCTCCTGTGCTTGTTTCACAGCTGAACGCTCGACCCACCTCCCTGGTGCTCAGCCTGAATGGCTTAGTTTATGAGGCTGATCAGCTCACGGTGACTAGCCGAGTTCAAACGGGTTCAAACGGGGGACGACTGCTGACTAAAGTCACACAGGCAGGGACTGCATGGTGCTATTAAAAAATCAAAGTTGCTCACCGCCTAACACCCAGTCTATTTCATTCCTGAGCAAATAGCACTTAGCACACGGCATGAAGCCATTTATTGAGAGAACAGCTGACATGCTTTTCCAGCTAACCCTGACTAGACTCCTATTCACACACAGCCTCAGCTGCTGTGAAAACGTTACGGATACTAACGTATCCTCGGTTCTCTGAGTGAGAAGCCGAAACGTACGAGTGGATGATGCCTATTATCTCCTGCTTTTCTGAAGTCATTTTAAACCAACCCTTTGAAAAAAGGGCAGTAAGCGCACTGACGCGTGCAGGCAACTACTTAGACAGCCCTGCGTGACGTCAGAAAGTCTATATATTGACTGCGCTTACGCTTCAGGTCCTCTTTGCCAAGCTCGCCAGCGTCGGCAATTGAGGCCCGAAGCGTACGTTTCGGCTTCTCACTCAGAGAACCGAGGATTCGTTAGTATCCGTAACGTTCTCTTTCGTTTCGAAGCCGAAACGTACGAGTGGATCACTACAACCAAGCCTCAAGAGCCCTACACCAAGGAGCCCGAGGTGGGAAGATCCATGGGACCGCCGCCGGGCCCAGAGAGAACACTCTCTGCTACACCCGGTCTGGTGACGTCCAATGCGTAAAAACGCGCGAAGGTGTTGCCTGAGGCCCACGAAGCGCTCAAGCAGATATCCTTCATGGGGACGCCTTTCCAGAAGGCCCAAGAAGCCGCCACTCCACGGGTGGAGTGCGCCCTGACATGAACAGGTGGAGGAAAACCCGCCGCCTCATATGCCAGACGTATGGCTTCCGTAAGCCAATGCGACATACGTTGGGTAGACAAGGCCTGACCCTTGGCACGCTCGCCATGGCAGACGAACAACTGGTTCGTCTTCCTGATGCTCTGCGTACGCGTCAAATAGGCACGAAGCGCTCTGACTGGGCACAGAGTAACGGGCACAGAACTGCCCGTCTCAGGAAGGGCTGCGAGCTCAATGACCCTCGAACGAGGGTCAGTGGACAGCATTTTCGGGCGAGAAAAGGGATTTGGTCGCAGCGTGACCCGCGCGTCACCTTGCGTGAACTCAAGACAGTCAGGACTGACCGACAAGGCAGTCAGATCGCTGACACGCTTCACCGAGACCAGAGCGAGCAGAAGCGCAGTCAGTCAGTCTCGCACCGTCAGTCTCCACGCTTCCGGCTTGGGGTGCCACAGCGACCCGTGAGCCTGCGATAGGAGGTCTCTCCTCAGAGGGAGAGTCCACGGCTGGCCGTCTAACAGTGAGACTAGATCTGAGAACCAGCTCCAATTGGGGGTGATCAGAATCACCCTGTGAGCCCCCGCTCTGATCCTAGCCAACACCTGACGCATCAGAGGAAGGGGGGTAAAAGCGTAGAGCAGACCGCGCGGCCACGGGCATGCCAGCGCGTCTGACCTTAGCGGCGCATCTCGTTCCAGCGAAAACCACGCTGGGCAGTGAGCGTTCTCTCTCGAGGCGAAAAGATCGACTCGTGCCCGCCCGAAGCGGGACCAGAGGCTGTGCACCACGGCTGGGCAGAGGCGCCAGTCGGTTGCACGCGGAACACCCCTGGAGAGGAGGTCCGCGCCTGTGTTGCGAACACCTGGCAAGTGCGCCGCCCTGATCGACAGGAAGTGGCGGGAGGCCCAGGTGAGCAGCTTGTACGCCAGGCGAAACAGGTCCAGAGAGCGCGTGCCGCCCTGGCGATTGATATACGCCACAACAGTGGTGTTGTCTGTACGCACAAGAACGTGTTCTCCTCTGAGAAGAGGGAGAAACTCCTTCAGAGCGCAGAAGACAGCAAGGAGTTCTAACACATTGATGTGTAATCTCCTGGAGGCTGTGCCCCATGTCCCCCTGGCGGGGCGACCGCAGCAAACGGTGCCCCAGCCGGTTTTGGACGCATCGGTGGTCACCGTCATGCGTCTGGCTATAGCGCCCAAGGCGCCGCCTCCGGCTGGTAGCAAGCTAGCCGCTGAGAAGCTAACCGACGGCCCAGTAGTCACTGAAGACCGATCGATAAGCCCAACCGGGTGCGGGGACGCCGGGGAAACATCGATAGACTGGTGGGTAACTATACCCCTGGCGCCAGCGGGGGAAGAGCCCGCCCCTGTAACACCAGTGGAACCCACGAAGAATGCCGCTCTGTTGGCGATAGCCGTAGGGGAGAGGCGTTCGCAAGCCGAGCAAAGATCTGGCCGTGAAAAGGCGAGCATAGCATGCTCGCTACCCATACAGATAAAACAGATGGCATGGCGGTCGGAGATCGCCATCGGACGGTCACAATCGGTGCAACGACGAGTAGCCATCTTGCGTCTCGTGGTACCAGAAGTCAGGGACCGGCGTGAGCACTTTGAGCAAGACGGAAATCCCTCGGAGAGCTTTTACAAAAGCTGTTGTGGTGGGCTTTCAAAAAAGCCGTTGGTTTTTAGAAATATTTGCAAGAGCAAACGAAAGACGACTCAGAAACACACGCAGTAAGCGAGGTGAAAGAGGCAAAGAGGACCTGAAGCGTAAGTGCAGTCAATATATAGACTTTCTGACGTCACGCAGGGCTGTCTAAGTAGTTGCCTGCGCGCGTCAGTGCGCTTACTGCCCTTTTTTCAAAGGGTTGGTTTAAAATGACTTCAGAAAAGCAGGAGATGATAGGCATCATCCACTCGTACGTTTCGGCTTCGAAACGAAAGAGAACACATCAACCTTTCAACCATGCACTGTAGCACGGATTGTTCTGGAACCCATTGGCTGTCTGGCCTGATCACTCTAGCTACATTCAGCTGCCTTTGCTATTAACCCAAGAGCTAGTCAGACAACAGACATATTACTAGATGTGATGTGACACCCCAGAATAAAAATCTTTCACCCAACTGTTTTTTCACGTGTCCCCGTTTTTTTTCACTAAGATAATAAGCTGTATTTTGCAAACACTGCCAGAGGCTTGATGAAATAAATTTATTTTAGTGATTCTTCAAGGAATCTAGCCCATAGAAATTCACTGTAAGTAATTGTAAATTGAACATTAAATCGTTGTGGTTGCTATTGTTATAGTTAAGCAAAGAGAAGCTCTGTTCTGTTCTATATTGTGATCAAAAAATGGCACTTGCTCTTTAAAATGCAGAGTTCTGAAGGTAAGTTTTGTGTCATCTGCAGTGTGTGGTAATCATCTTGACCATTTCCCTGGTGTGTTCAGGTTCCCCGCATAGTGCTGACCGGGTGTCACTCAGAGGCACCACCCAATGGGGCTCCCCAGTCAGCACCGCAGTATTTTGTGACGGCGAGTGCACGACTCACACGAGGCCCCCACCGCCACAGTGTAACAGGAGCCGAGAGGCTAGCGTGGAGGCAGGGCCTGATAACGGACAGTGGAGAGACCCAGAAGAAGCCCCAGACAAGAGGCTCCACTGGGTCACTGCCTGCCCCAGAGAGCCTCCCAGAGGGGCAGAAGGAGGGTGAGAAAAAGGGAGTCCCCGATGGGCAGGCTGAGCCAACGGAGACCAAAACTCCTGGGGAGGACATCCGCAGCAGGACCTACCGCCGTCTAGACAGCCTGGAGGAGACCATCCGGGAGCTGGAGATCTCGCTGATGGAGATCGGGGCTCACCCCAGCTCCGGACCCCTTTCACCCCCACTCACACCTCCAGCCCAGGGCCCTGCTGACAGCGCACAGCAGCCAAGCCAGCCACCCACAGAGCCAGCAGGATCAGGGGCCAACAGAAGACCTCCAGTCCCTCCGAAGCCCTCCATCAGACCTCCCCATATCCAGGTTCAGCACCCCCATCAGGCAGCTGCACCTGTTCATCTGCTCTCCTCTCCTCTCCACTCCTCTCCACTGCTGCCTGCTGTTCCTCTCACTAAATCTGTTCCCTTTGAATTCAGTCCAGGCAGACATAACATCAGAATAGAATAGAATTTTAATCAATTTCGGCTAAGTGCTTTCGGCTGAGGCTCTGATGGAAGGGGTAGATAACGCTACCATGTGTTTATCATTTAAACACCACTTCAGATCAGCCATAAAAAGGGGTCAGCTTTAAAGACTTGGGCGAACTCTAGTTATTTTCCTGAATGGACTGAATTTAGATAGAAAATCAAATTATTCTAGGTTACAGAAACTGGTGGCTCATTTAAAATTTTTTAAAGAAATCTGGCAGTAAATTCAGCGTGGATGAATACAAAAAAATTGAGCCACCAGCAACAACTGAGGAACCACAAGTTTGAAGCCTTCTAAAATTCTTTTAAAAAAATATTTCTTGCTCTGTCAGGAGAGATGGGTCTGTGGACCTCCGAAGCATTTCTTTAATTTATCTGTCTCTCCATTTGACCAATTTGTCTTTGTAAACAAGTGGTAGTGCTGACTCTGAGAATAAACTGTCTCCTCTCTGGCTACTTCTCACAAGCTCTTTATCTCAAGCTCGCTCTGACAAGCTCTGTGAAGTTTCCGCTGCTGATATTGGTTTGAACATCACACCATCACACCACTCTGTACAGATCTGCTGTGACATTAGTTTTAACATCAGTAATAGGACAATTACAGCCTCTTTGAAACTTCAAATATTAGGGGGCGTTGTAACAACTGCCAAGGCAGCTTTGTTACTGGTCCAGGGGGAATGCAAGAGCTCCTCAGTGCAAAAAGCAATCCTTATCAATGAGCACAAGGCAATATTTCACATCCATAAACAAGCTTTTGTGCTTTTGGCTAGACTCAGTGCTCCAGCCTCAGATATTTTCAGCATTGTGACAGTGCCATTTCACACCACTGAATAACAGTGCAGTTATGACTTTGGAGACTCAGGGGGTGGGAGTGGAGCATGGGGTGCTCCAGGCCTCGCTGTGACTGTGATGCATCTGGACCAAGCTGGGGTCCTGCTGTTGGTCCCAGATCAGCCCTCACCAGCAGCAGTGCACGGAGAACTGATCCCAATCAGACAATTCTGCCTCTGCAGTCAGTGCAGTCCCACTGGGCTAATTCATGGATGCGTTGTTTGCGTCACAAGTGAATGCTGCTGCTCAGGTGAGCATTCGAGGGAGGGCTGAAAGCATGTCTGTCTGCATCTGTGCATCTGTGTGTTGCAGGTTGCTCATAGACAGAGGATGGTGCTGATATCTCACCACATGACAGCCACTGCAGTAAGCAAGACCCACCCACCCACCTTCCCCCAAACCTGCAGTTGAAGTCCGTCCAACCACTTGGCACTCATTTGACTCATTTTGCTCCCCCCCCCACCCTCAACACCCACCCAGTGCGTTTGCAAGCATCACCACAGAAAAAAAGCACTGGCTCGGGATCAAGCAATAGGCAGCAGAACTAAATCAACCCCTCCTCTACAGAAACACAGACACACACACTCTTTTCTTTTACACTCAAGCAGCGGCCTTTGACATGACATCATCATCTGCTGATTTTGTCATTGTGCCAGCCTCTTGGCATGTAGGATGCCATCCTGCTCTCTCTCTCTCTCTCTCTCTCTCTCTCTCTCTCAGGCACACACCCTTCCCCCACACACACACACACACATTGAGCTATCAGATCACTGGCCCTGGAACAGAGATCTCATTAGGCTCCTGGACCCCCTCACGGCTCACTGAGCGCGCTCCAAACGGCTGCCGCTGGCAGGGAGACAGGGCTGGAGGGCACTGTGGTGAGCTGCACTGCGCCACACCGCCCCAAGAACAGCGCTTTATCAGACCCACCACGCACCCTGTACGGTTAAGGCCTTTCATGTAGCCGCACTCCAGGGGAAGTGCTGATTACAGCATCACTGACTGGGAGTGATGTGCAAAATGGGGATTGGAACCCATGTTTCTCTGACGCGCCTCACCCGTAGAGCTACACGTGCCACATAAATGGGGGGGTTTTAAGTTTCGCAGTTCCTTCTGGAGGAGCTTACAGTTCCAGGAGGTTGGGCAGATGGGTGTCTGGCAGCATGTAAGCTCCTTGGGAGTCATACCTTTGTCGGACTGCGGAGATAAAACATGACTTATATGGGAGCACTGTTTGTCAGAGCATCACTGCAAATTCTCGGATTTTTCTCCTTCCTTTTTCTGTCTCTTGTTCTATCGCTCTTGCTTCACTTCAGCTGTGATTAAGTGGATATGTGTGTGTATGTGTGTGTTTTGGGCTTTGTGGGTCATGCACACTTGATATGAAAAGAGTGATTTTAAATCTTTAAAGTAACTTCAGCTGGTCAGCTGGTACAGGTGTAGGGCACAGAGAGCCGTGACTCACACGAGGGACTCACATGAATTAACATGTCCCCTCCATTTCCCCTTTCTTCCCATCCCTGTTCCCTGTCCCTGTTTAGAGTGGAAACAGCACCTCCTCTGGTGGAGGCAAGGCACTGCACTCCTCCTCCTCGGCAGCCTCCCGTCTGAAGCATCTGCAACAGAGCAACCCGGAAAAGAGCAAACTGTCCAAACAGCGCGAGGAGTTCCTCAAGAGCCAGGGCCAACTACAGGTACAGCCCACCCGTTATTAGCCTCAGCCCGTAACCTCTCACCTTTGTCCTCTGACCCTGAACCTCTCTCATGTTCATAGACTGATGTCTTCCCACTGACTCCACTCACACTGTCATCTAGCATTGAGCACAGCCCCACTCATTAAGCCCAATAGGATTACTGCATGAGTCACTGCAAACTGTTTGCCCTGTTACTTACCATGTTAGACAGTATGGTGTTCATGTGTTTCTGCATGTGTCATTCATTGCAAACTCATTCAATTGTCCAAAAAGAAAGACAGACATGAAAGATAGTGTGCATAAAAAAGAGTGCACACACACACACACACACACACACACACACACACACAACCAAAGGCACACAAATCTATTATTCAGATTTATTTGTGAGTAAGTCATAAAACATTGGAATTGAATTTACTCAAGATCTAGTAAAGCACACTAGTAAACGGAATGATTTATGGTGGCACATGTATTCGCATTCATACACACACATGCATGCACACACACGCGCACACACACACACACACACACACACACACACAGAAAAGACACTTGGAGAAGACTCCCAGAGGGAGCATGAAGCGTGAGGCAGAAGGGAATGTAAAGGTGCCTTCTATATGATCTGCATGTTAATTCATCATACCAGGAGGAACCATGGCAACAAATCCAACCATGTCTAAAAATCAGACTGGATATATTAAACTGATTAGATTGGACATATTCTATTTAATAGCCTACATACTATACCACATACACACATATGCTATGCGATGATACATACTGTACTATACTAAATATACTATACTATATACAGTACTATACTATACTATACATACTATACCAATACCATTGTTCAGACAGGACTGATTCTTCACACACCTAGCAACACAGAATGTGTGTTGCTATTAAGGGCTTAGTCAGTAAGAACGTCTAAAGTACCTACTTGTACTGCTGAGTTCAAAGGAAGTGAGTGCGACAGTGAGAGGGACAACTTTGGACGCTCTGCGGTTGGCTCTGGGTTGCCCTGACAACCGAGTCCGACCCCTAATGGGAGTTTGCATTTCATGAACAACACAAGGCGAAAAAACATCACCTCACACTGGCTCACAACCACTGAAGCACCAGAATGCTCTGGCGTCAAAAAACACACACTGGAGAAATGTCCCACAGAGCAGCTCTCTTTCTCTCTTTCTCTCCTCTATTTTTGTCCTTTCTATTTTTCTCTCCTCTTTCATTCTCTGTCAGACTCTCTCTCTCCCTCTCTCTCTCTCTGCTTCTTTATATAGTCCAGGTCCCTCAATCATGCAGCTCATGCCTGCTTCAACAGCCCATGAGCTAACAGCAGGATATCTGGCAAAGCCAGAAGACAAACACGATGCCTCACTGACCCAATACAGATAAGAAGGATTCCCACTCAGCGAATAAACAGGAGCATTTTTTTGTCTTTTTCACCCCAAGAGGAAAGAAGCTTTTTTACAGTGACACGTGTAGGGAATGCACTATTATCACAAGCAGCAATGTTGATCATATAAATCAAAATTAATAATAATAATATATATGTTGGTGATTTGAATTAGAGTTAAATTCAATTAAATTTTATTTATATAGCGCATTTTTACAAAAGGCATGTCTCAAAGCGCTTAACACAAAGAGGCCCAATGAGCAACAGCCCAATGAGCAACAGCGTTTTTTGTTTTTACTTGTTATGGTAAAGGAAGATCCCTTGGGCAGTTCCGACGGCTAACCCAACTGCCTAGGGCAGGTTTTCAGTCTCTCAGATGGTGATTAGTCCACTATTATTCCATTAGGTACACATTATAAGAAAATTGTGGTATAAACAAAGTAATATAGGAGTCCCATTATAATCCCAGGATATAAGTTCCATGTCATTAGGAGCAGTCAAGCCAGGGGCCAGCTGGAGGCTGTATCAATCATGTCAGGGTCGTCTGTGGAGCTGAAGGCAGCCCGCCCAGGAAGCCAGAGATGCAGGGTCAGGCAGTGGAAGGCAGGGGTGACCCTCAGCAGTGAGGCAGTGGCATGGACCGTGGAGTGGGTAGAGGACCATTCAGGAGTGCCGCCGGATCAAACGTTGGAAGAAAGTCCTCAGCAGGGTGTCATGTTCTGTGAGGTTGGTTGAGTACCCAGGAGGCAAGAGGTGCAGGGTCAGGCAGTAGAAGACAGTGATGACTCACGGCAGGGTGGTAAGGCATGGAAAGTCAGAGAGGAGATGAGTTAGAACAGTCTCCATCGGATTTCAGAGAATGTGAGAGTTATATTGCATGTGCAACCATGTACAGATGAGAGAGAAACAAGTGGAGAGGAAAGAGAGGAGGAGAAAGACAGAGTGAAAATTGTACGGCTGAACAGATGGGGGGTTTGTGGCGGCATTAATCTATAGCAGCATAACTAAGGTATGATGTATAACAAACCAAGACCACCAAAGGAATGGTCAGTGGCCACCAAGCCCAGGACAACAGCTTACAGCATAGGCAGTCCTTTCCAATAATACCTTGAGGAGGTGTGGCTTACCATACACCATCCCTAACTAAAGGGGTCAGTAAATAGAAAAGTTTTGAGTCTAGCCTTAGAATTAACTATAGATTTATAGATAATTACAAGAAGCACATGCAGGCAACAGGAACAAGAAAAAAAATCCCTTGTGGTAGCTGTTTTTCCAAGGAATAAACATAGGCAAATCCACAGCTGAAGGGGATATCCCAGCTGCCATGGGTCATGCAGAAATATTGCAATCTGTAGTGACTAAAATTTGTCAATAGGGCTCGGGATCAAACCTTTGCAGGCACCGCCATATTGGCAGCCTAACTCCTTAGTTTACTATGGATTGCTATGGATTTACTCCCGCCTATTAGTGTGTTGTTGTTACTTAGTTTTTGCCGTCTTGGTCGTATGTTGCTGTATAGTGGTGTGTAACAGCGCAACCCACGATCGCAAGAGGAAAATAATCGCTAATATTATATTTCTGCTTCTTGTCTTCTGCATCTGAATGAATGGATATTACGTCCGGTGTGCTGCCAACATGGCGGCAAAATTCTTAGAAAGCAAGGTGTGTGCCCGAACCCTATTGTTTTGGTTGAGCATCATAATAATTTACAACATTATTTGTAGTTGTCAAGCCATCAATGGGTATCTAAAGTTCTGGCTGACAGTACAGTTGCAGCCAGATATAAAATCAGGGAGTGAGATCAGTCATGAGGGGTAACATCAGTTCATTCTGTCGTGATACACACACAGACACACACACAGTATTTCACAACTTTGGTGTTTCCAAAGGTGTTAATAATTTACTTTGCATTACTTATGGTTTGCTAATTCAGAGGTTAATAGTTTGTTCTTGTTAACTGATGCAGTAAATAGTGTACATTCACAGGCCTGCCATGAAATCAGCTCTTACATTCCAATCAGGCACAGGCTTAGACAGAGAGAGAGAGAGAGAGAGAGAGAGAGCTGACTTTGCTCCTGCAGCTTGCCTTTATGGCAGAGTGCAGAGAGCATAGCGTAGCTCAGGAGTATGAAGCCCCTGCTATTGGGCCACAATAGAGACATGTGCACACATCCCTTTAGAGACAGAGATAGAGCACCACAGTATTATGAGGTCCTAACACAGGTAATGGGGATAATCTACCTTGTTTCCTTCTCTCAAAAATCCACCTTTGTTCTTTTTCCTTCATTCTTTCATGATATCTTTCCTCATCTGTCTACGTCTTCCTTACTTTGTTATTCTTTTCTGCCTTCATGTTAAAGGGAACTGAGGATGAGATAGAGACAGAGAGAGAAATAGGGGGAAAGAGGGAGAGAGGAGTGTGTGTGTGTGTGTGTGTGTGTGTGTGTGTGTGTGTGTGTGTGAGAGAGAGAGAGAGAGAGAGAGAGAGCAGAAGGCTATGCTTGGCTATGTTTGGCTGTGCTGGTCTACTCACTGGGGTAAATGTCTCCTGCAGTTGGGTCCCTTGTTAAATGGAGTAGAATCAGTGTCTAGTTACATCAGTCCATTCCCTAATTGCTTAAAGCATAGTTGACAGGGCAGCTAAAACAAACATACACATACACACACACACACACACACACACACATGCACAGATGAACACACACCAGCATACACATGCACTGGCACACTCACACACCTATCCCCCATACACTCTCACTCACTGTTCTCTCCGTCCTTGTTTTGTCTGGCCTTTTCTGTGTGCATCTTTTCCATTATTCCTTCAGCCCTCTATTTTGGCACCCCCCTTTGAATCTCTTTCTCTCTCTGTCTCTCTCATTCTTACTGGCTTTTCTCACTATTCTGCAAATGAATGAGAAATTAAGCCTATTATTTAAGCACAAAGCCGTCTCAGAGCACCATATGCTTCAGGACGCCTCCCCCTCTCCTCCATTTGTATTCTCTCGCTCCCTCTCTTTCTCTCTCTCTCTCTCCTGTCTTACTTTTGCCTCACACCTTCTGTCCCCCCCCCTCAACCTTTATTAGCATATTGTTTGTGTTGTGTTTGCTGTTGTTTACACAAGACAGTGCAGCGGGTTAGAATATGTGTGACAGAAAGAGAGCTGAGGGTGCGGGGGGGGTTGGGGGGGAGGTGGTGGCTAGGGGTTGGCAACAGTAATTTTCCATAACTACACAAGACACACCTGTCAGCAGACTACTAACGCCGCAGGGGAAAGGGAGAGAGAAGGCGAGTTGGAAAGGTTGTTTACCTATGTTGGATGCCGGATTGTGTTGATATGATGATATGCGAATGGCTGCAAGCAGAAAGCACAGAGAGAGTTTACCTGTGCAGCTGCTTGGCATTCATTTGGAATAAGATGCTAGGTTAGGAAAGTAAAGGAGAATGGAGCTCTGATGATTTGGGCTGAGATTTTAGGTACCAAAGCAGACCTATGTACATGACTGCTGCATACTTTCATACGCACACACGCATACACACAGCATAATCTCGCAGTTCAGCCACACACACATCATATACTTTATAATCTCCCTTATTCCACAGTTATACACATAGGACAATACACATACTGTACACACTCACCTACACAACATTCACACACAATCATCATCATCATCATCATCATAATCTTATCATCATAGTCAATGCACCATGGTAACGATATGATGATTAAAGTTTTAGAGGAGTGTGCTGCACATCAGCAGTTCTGCTGCATGTGCAACAGGCCAGACTTAATGACCCTGAGTTAACCGTGTCCTGTGTTCTGTGTCCCTCTCATCCCCCCCCCCCCCCACCCCTTAACCTCCTTTTCACCTTATGACCTCTCCACACACCGTTCCTATGGGAACCACCTTCACTCCTGTGACCTGTGTGACCCCTGCTTGACCCCGCAGCAATGAGTGACCCAGCCTGATCTGGCACAGCTCTGGCACGACCCAGACCCCCCCTTCCACTTCTTCCTCATCTACCGTGCAATCTGCATCTTAGCACTTAACTACCCCCCAACACCTCTGTTCTGATGTGCTATATGGGACTCACGTGTGTGTGTGTGTGTGTGTGTGTGTGTGTGTGTGTGCTGTCTATTTTTATTTTTGGTTTTCTTCACTCCACTTTTTTCTCATGAAATCTTCTTTCTCTGAAATCCCTTTCTCCACTCTTCCTTGTTCCCCCTGTTTTGGGGCCCCTCCACCTCTCCTCTCCACAACCCCCTGCTGCTGTTGCCCCAACTCTCCTCTCCGCTTGCCCACCTGCCCCCGTCTGCCCCCCCGTCAGGCCCTGGGTGGCAGTTTTCTCACCGACCCCCTCCTCACGGGAACCCGCGCTGCCAGTTTCTCCGGCCGCCTGCCCTCCTCAAGCGGCTCGGCAATGTCCCTGTTTGCCACGGGCCTCCGTAAGTACCCCCAAGATGGTGGTAGCAGTAACAACAACAGTGGTGGTGGGGAGCTTCCATCACTGAGTGCCTCCTCCAGCCACGCCAAGGCGCTGTTGGCCAGTCTGGGAGCCGAGGCCCTGCTGCTCTCCTCCACCCTTCGCCAACATCGCCTGCTCCACCCGACGTCAACGTCAGCGTCGTCGGCGAACACACAGACCAACGGGCGCTCGGCCTCCTCCCCGTCCCCCAGCACCTCCCCTACTGCCTCCACCCCCTCCTCCTCATCCCCGTCCACCTCCCCCCTGACCTCCACCTCTCCCCTCACCAATCTTTCTCTCTCCTCTCTGGGCCTGAAGAGCGTCGGGCACAGTCTGAAGTACCCAGAGTTGGGCCTGAGTGGGGTCGGGCACAAGGAGAGCAGGAGCAAGAGTCTCCCCAAGGCTACGTCATCTGGAGCAGAGTGAGACCCAGGGAGAGGACTCTCAGAGGTGCAACAGAGAAAAAGGTGTTGAGGAGAAGTAGCAGCACCCATATGCCAAAAAAACAACCCCCACCCCACCTTCTTGTCCCCACTTCTCAGTTTCAAAAGATTGAAGAGAGTGTGGTAAAAAAAAAAAAACGCACAGAGACACATCCTCCCAAAAAGTTTTTGATTTGTCACCATGTCATTCTCATCCAGTTTTGGACTTCACCTCCATCACCCCCCACCATCCCCCCACCCTTGCAGTCCATCTGTGGGTCTCCCTGCCATCTGCGGCTCAGGCTCAGCTCGGCCTACGGCCCACCCAAGTCACGGTGCCCTCTGGTCGGGTCCCAAGTCCCACCGCCTGCCTGGATGAACCGGAAATTCAGGGAACAGACCGGCGGTCCCCTGTGCACTGACACTTATGGAGAGAAGAAGAGAGAGAGAGAGAGTGACAGATTGAGAGAAAGAGAGAGAGATGCAGAGAGGGAAGGGCGAAAGGAACCAGCTGGACTCCGGCTCATCACGCTCCACCACCCATTTGCCAAACTCTAATATCGGAATGTAGTGAAGGCAAACCTCTTTCCAGTATACTATCCAGACTGGGAACTATGTTATTATTAACAGGTATAGTTGCACTAATAGCAAAAACAGTGAGTAGCCTTTTGATGTGTATCATCACTGTGTTTCATCACTGTTTCACTGTTTCATCCTCGAAAGAGTGGGAATCATGTAGAGGCAGGAATGAGCAGAGAAAACATGACAAAAAACGTGTAAATTGTGAAACAAAATGGTATGTCATGTTTCTGTTCTAGACCTGTTGATGCAATGTTACAGACATATAGAATATTTCAACAGTGGTGCTATCACTTTACCAAACTTTTTTTTTCAGCATTTGGTCACACCCTACACGCGCATAAGCACACACAAAGCCCACACACTCAACTGCCTTGGTCAGAACCGTTCTATGATTTCACCTAGTTGACCATCATCTTTTCTGTGAGCACTTGTGTGTATGTGTGTGGAGTCTTTTGGTTGGCATAGCAACAGACACAGGACTGTGAGATGTCGTAGGCTGGCACACGAGGCGGGATTACCGAGGCTGCGGGAGCTCAACTGGCATCCTCGGTGAGGCGGGTTCCGTTGGCACCAGGCGTACTTTTAGGATTTAGTTTCCAGTCGAGCCTAAAGAAGACTTCCGAAAAAACAAACTAAAGGGACAACTGCAGAAGGGAGAGAAAGAGGTCAGAGCGTCAGGTCCCGTCGATATGGCAGTCGAAACGCATAAACATGGTGGAGCTAGTCCGTCACAGCCAGGACAGATGGTTCTTAATCAGCCAGTTAAATCACAAGTTACTGCTGAAGAGGAACAGAGGATTGAGAGGCAGACTCAAGTTAGGCCCTCAGTATTCGGTCACAGAAGAAGCACAAGTTTTGTGGACCAATGGGGAACTGTGCTTGAAGCATGCTGACAGTCCCCCCCCTCCCCCCACCCCCAATCAACCAATAGCACCTGAATATTTGGCAGGACAGGGTGAGTCATCCGTACACGATCTGCACTTTGGCTGCAGACCTTAAAGGGGCTCAAAGATGGGTCACCCATGTGGAGCCTGGGGGCGGCCCGCTGCCGTGAGGCTTAGAGTGGGGTTTAGTCGGAGGGGCATGAGTAGCTGGGATGGAGGGGGTGAGGAAGGCTTGTCTGTGTGTGTGTGTGTGTGTGTGTGTGGAGATCAGTGCATTAGAGGCAGGGGGAGTGACAAGTTTCCTTTCCTCGAGGCTCCAGGCTGTCAGCACACCACCGCTCCAGTGCTGATTTTCCTTTTTTTTACGCTCTTCCTCCCCCTCCTCCTCCTCCTTGCCTCCCTTTTATGTTGAGGATGCATCATTGAGACAGCCCGGGGATGTTTACGTTATAAAAGCAGGAGATACAGAGATGGGTTAAGGGACTTGGGGAAGGAACAAAGAGGGACAGGACTGGAGCTGCATGGCTAGTTTTTAAACAAGCACAGTTCACTTCTTGCCACTAGTGTTTAGACTTTATCATAGATGTAATCTGGAAAACAGGGGGGGGGGGGGGGGGGGAGCATTTTTGGTGATTTGAAATATTTTGGCCCTAGAAACATAGATGGAAGGGGGGGGGGGGGGGGGGGGGGGGGGGGAGAGCACATTTGGAGACTTGAGATACTTTGGCCCGGGAAACGCTTTACAAAGTGTGTGTGGGGTGGTGGTGGTGGGGGATTAGGGTTAGGTAGGAGGTGAATATGAGAACGTGGGTGATTGAGGATCAGACTGTGTGCTTCTGCCTAAAAAAAAGCCTCCAGTGTTTTTTTCCTGCTAGTGTTGTTCCTCTGTCTGGATGTGCTCTGTGTGGGAGTCCATTTGTCTGCTCCTGACCACCCACCCAGAGTTTGGCTCCTCCAGATTGGGGTTAAGGAGAGATTCGATAAAGCAGTTTCCAGGCCTGTGGCGGACAGCGCATTCCATCAGATGAGCTCGGCAGGGGATTGCTGTTTGTCATTCCTGTTTGAGACTTACCAAGCTGTGTCTCTATGTGTGTGTGTGTGTGTGTGTGTGTGTGTGTGTGTGTTGGACCTTGTTGAGAGCACAGAAAAATAAGTATTGGCAGCACTGAGAGACTATTCACTGAATAGTGAGAAGTACATTCAGTAGCATTTTCCCCTTCAGTAAAAAAAAGACAAAGGCAGGAAAACAAAAGTCTTGGACGAAAAAAAAAACCCCTCTTCATTCCATCATCACGCAACGCTGAAGAGGTAGCGGTAGCCACACGCTAGCGCACCAGGCTCGGTCCTCGGGTCTTCAGCGGTGAAGCCACACGAGAGAAATTGTCTTAGTTATGCGGCAGTAGACGCATTCAGCTCTCAAGTCCACCGCTCCCCGATTTCCATTTCCGCCACCCTCCCTCCCTTCATCGCCGCCGACCCGCAGCAGTCCAGGCTCACGCTTCACTGGAGATGAAGAGTGGTGTGGAGACCGTTCTACCCTTTGCTAGTTTGCATTCCCCCCCCCCCCCCCCCGGAGCCAAGCCAGCACTCGGCATAATTACAGTGTGTGGAGTACATTGTAGGAGAGGCACATAGGGGTGGGAGGGGAATTTTGGGTAAGTGTACATGTATGTGTGTGTGTGTGTGTGTGTTGAGAGAGAGAAGGTAGAGAATATATAAAGACACATTCAAGACAAATGAGAATTGCTTTGTAGCTCTTGATTCCCAGAGCACAATTTAAAAAGTACAAGAGAAAAAGAAAAAACTACCTACACCAAATGACAACAATCAGACAAAGTCTTAGTTCTTTCTGGTAAGGAGATGCGTCCATAGTAAATTCATTTAAAAAAAATAAAAGGGCACTATCTGTTTTTTTGTAGCCCTACACAAGTACAAAAATCACACGGATGCACTCTGACCATCACATATCATCATATTTTTTGATTTCATGTTACTTGCTGAACATTTCTTTGTACAGATTGACCTTGTTTTGTAATTCTTGAAAAAAAAAATATATCACACAGATAGATTATTTATTCATGAGAGGAAAACATTTTATATATTGAGTTGAAATATTTACGGTACATATGTACAGTGAAAGTTCATATATGTAATATACTGTACGGTTGGACTTTTTTTATGCTGTAATTTTTTTTTTTTTAGGTATGTTTGAAAATGTTGAGTGAATCTGATGGGGTTTTGGGGGGGGGGGGGGCTCATGGGTAGATCACTTGTGAGTTCAGAATGTGATTTAGCAAAAGAGCAGCGATCTGAAAAAAAAAAGTCAAAATGCACATTTAGGAAGCACTAGAGAGCGAGAGAGTTGGGGGAGGTGTGAGAGAGTAAAAACATGTGAAATGTAGCTGTTTATATTGCTGATATGTCCTGCTGTTGTATTAACCCCACTTGGTTGTGGGTGTGGTTCACTGTCACACTATACATTAGACATTAGGGGCTTGGCAAACGTCTGAGCTGGAGTGGAATCTCTGCTGCTCTGTCAGCAGTGGAATAGCTAGGGATGCCTATGGATCACTGTGGACTCTCTAGGCTCCTCTAGTGGTCAAGGTTGGTTCTGCAGCAACCACCAGGCAATTGCATAGATAGACCACAGAATCAGCGTCTCTGGTTCCAAAAAGGCAGGGTAAAATATAATACGTCTGGTATATCACAAGCTAAAACAAGCGTTTTTTGTGATTTGGGGCATAATTTTTTTAAATTTGGAGCGGAGAATCTTTCTGGATTCTGGGGCACAGAGCCTTTTTTCTGCTCATCTGTCCTGCTTGAAGGAATGTGAGGTTGTTGATGTGTGAATGAGAAGCGTGTGATTGAGGAGCAGAACTAGAGTTCGGTGACTTTTGATAAAGTCATGTCTGAAGCTCTGGCTATATGTGTACCACAATGAGAAACACACTCACAAGCTCCTGTAGTATTCATACAAAGGTAATGTAGGGTTTGTGCTGTCCCTGTCTCCAGAGATAATGTATTTGGGCCATTCTAAGGGGTTTACATGAATGTGTGGATGTACCAAATTATGGCATCAAACAGTCAAAAAAAAAAAAAAAATGAAAATGAGAACACCAACCATTGATAGTAATATGTATATATAGTCCTTCTTAGACAGTTCTACAAAATGTTATGTCCAGAATAATAATTTATTTAAAACCAACGGATATATATATAATATATATATATATATATAAATATATATGAAAAAAAGATGAATAATAATTCTGATGATGATGCATGTATATTCTCAAGCAATCGCACGGTGCCGCTGAAGTTGTCTACATGTTCCTTTAAAAGACTGACCAGTTAAGAGGAGTGTGTTTAAAGTGTTAGAGGTTTACACCTGTTGAGATATCAAAAAAAAAAACACTTTTTGTTTTCTAAATAATAATAAAAAATAATGTGGCTGGAGATGTCCGATGAGTAATGTGACACAGGCATGTGTACAAGCGTTGTGTTTTTACTGTTGACGTGGCGACAGGTTGGGACAGTAGCTTCAGAGAGCGAGGAGGAAGGAGGAAGAGGAACGGTACCTGAGCAACGCCCCTGAGCACAAGCTCGCTAGGAACCCACAAAGACACATTAAGGTGTTCCCACTTATCTCCCGTATGTAGAGTAGTGTGACATATGAACAATATGGACTACTGTAAGTGGAAAAAAACTACAAACAGATCTCTATAAAAAAATACTATATAATTCTATTATATAAATCAGATATTGAAAAAGCTAATTTAATCTGTGTGGATGCTATGTTGAGAAATGTGACTTTTTTTTTCCCTCTCCAGTTTTGTACATACTTGCTGTGGTTGTGTGGGTCAGTAAAGTGCAGATCTCTTGTATGTCTTTGTGTTTTGTGTGCTTTCTTCTCCCAGGAGGGTTTACAGACACAAGCAATTATTAACAAGCTTTAGACCTTCATTGTAAAATGACAATTACAAAGTTATTTACATTGCTGTGGGGTATTTATTGCTCTGTGTTTACAGAAGTCTTCTACAGAAAATCACCACGACTACTGTAGTGACTGGCAACAGGAAGGGAGGCAAATGAGTCCCCTGCCACATAAGGATATTTCAATAAGAAAGCGTATTGTAAGGTGTATTTTGTGGATACACACACCTCTTTCCCTTTCAATCCTTCATTATTACAGTAGTAGAAGTACAAATATGAACACCTTGAAGAATAAAATACTTTATCAAAAGCTTTTTAGAAATGATTGAACTGCCTCAAACTGTTTGACCTCTCTTTTACAGTTTAAAATGTCTTTGGGACATTCTCATAATATAATCATTTGATATGAGCAATAGTTCAAGACTCAGTAAAAAAACATATCCCATATACTGCAGGAAGGTAAAAATTACAAAGTAAAACCTTGGTGAAACATAGTGGTTTGTAAAGCAACACTTCATCAATATTGTACACTATTTTACACCACTCTACAGCCCAGGCTTTTCCATTGCTTAGGTCCTGAGGTGGGGACAACAGGTGTGTACCTCAGTTGTCCTGCCGCTGAGCTGGCCTGCGTCCGTCCCCTCGTCTGTACGGTTGATTTCTTAGGTCTACAAGTGAGTGCAGAAAATACATAGTAGTGAGTCTAAATGTATTGGTTGGGTCACACACCTTGATAGAAGCACAAAATAATCATTTTAACTCCATATGACAACTTGAAGAGGCAAACAACTGACACACAGCGCAATATCTACAGGCCGCTCACCTGTGATGATGTCATCAATAGCCCCATCCGTGACCTGTGGCTTCACCTGGCGCTTCTTTAGCTCAGCGATAAGGTCCATCTGAGGCATCATGGGTCGCTGGCAGAGACGCAGGTTAAAGGTCAAACACATAATTAACACAGGATAAAGGAGAAGAGGAAGTGAAAATGAATTGGAGAGATAAAAACAGACAGAGGCACAAACAATAGTGAGAGAAACACCTTTGGTCCCCCCATATCTTTCTTAGCTGGGGAGGGCTGAGTCTCTTTCGACTCCTCGTTGCTCTGAGCCTCCTGTTTTTTCCTCTGTTCATTTTCCCGATGGGCCACCTGAGAAACACACACACACACGTGCAGATTATCTAAATATCATGTTGAGGCTGCTACTGATGTTTGAGCAGTTTAAAGGATGCCATGTGCTTATTACCTGAAAAGCTTTAGAGAAACGATTGAAGAGCGAAAAGAACATGGAGGGCTGTGTGGTCTTCGGATTCTCCCCAAAGTACTCCACCACTGACACAAAGGCCTCCTGAAATGAAGAAAAGGTATTCAAAACATTGACAAAGAAGGCTACTAGAATATCTGTGTTGTTGCTGCTGTGTGTTATGTTTCTGATTGAATGTGTGCACACTGACCTGTGCAGCCTTGCCATCTTTGTTGAGGGCATCAAGTTTCTCACTGTTGAACTTGACAAACTCCTTCAGGACGGGGTTGTCATCTTGCACCAAGAACTCCTTCTTTGTCACCTCCATGCCCCGGTCCAGATTGCGTACGTCCTGCAGAACGCTGTCCAGGGACACTGAGGGAGACATCGGCAACCAGACTTGTATTTACATTTGCAATACCGGTATTTAACGTTTATTCACATTTGCACACAGCCAAGAAAAATTATACAAACAAACTAAAGGTAACTATGGTATAAACAAACACACACTTCAAAATCATGATTCCCTTTATCTACACCAACACCTGATGGCTGCTGTAGACAAGTCGACCAAATATGTCAACATTATCTGGCTGGACCTGTGACTAAGTGCAGCAATGCTTTGAGTCAGCTGTTAGCCCTTCAGAATGTTGTGAAAGTTGCTGCCTTCCTTGAAAAGCCAGCCCAAAATAAACACTTCCACAGTACAGAAATGACTGTGTTGCGTGTGTGTGTATGTGTGAGTGCATTCAAGTGTGTGTGAGTGTATAAATATCAATGAGCGTGTGCATGTGTGTGTGTGTTTAGGCCACAAAGCAGGAGAGACAGAATATATACTGTATACAAAAATGTATACTGTGTGTGTGTGTTCAGATGTCCATACCTAGGGCAGCCTTGTCCACAAACTTGAGGTCGGTGTGAAAGCCAACCAGATCAGGGTATTTTTCCTGCACCATGTTGGCTATGAAGTGCAGAAGGGTCTGGGAGCGATCCGTTGACTTGGTGTCCAACAGCTGCGAGGGTAGAGAAGATTGAAGCTGATAAACCCTGCCTGCTCCTAGGTCTACCTACTGTGTGTGTGTGTGTGACAGCCTCTGCACTGTCATGCATTTACAATGATTAAATGCATGAAGCGGGTGCGCAATGTTCAAATACTATATAGGCAATAGGAGAAAGAAAACACATGACTCCCCTGAAAAGAAATGGCTCAACATAGTGGACTCAGAAATAAGTCAAGTCATCTGTTATTCAGAGGCATCCAGCTACAAGGCTTGTGTAAAAGGTTTTCTGAGGACTGTGTGAAGTTGAAGGCTTTTGAGCTTTTTACCACTGCACTTAGTCAGAGTGTGACTCACCAGGTCCAGACTTTGCAGACGGAAGCCTCCGGCAGCCCCTCGTTTACTGCTGTTCATGTAGTTTCCAAAGGCCAAAATGATCTATCACACATGCACACACACACACACAAACTTTAGTACACAAAGTACTTTTAGAACATTATTGATGGCATATCTCTGTTATATAATAGAAAGTAGGGGCAAACAGGCCACATCTGTCTCTGCTCTGAGTGGGCATACCTCCAACATCTTCTTCAGCTTGCTGGAAGACTTGATAGATATGGAGGCCGATATGACGGAGTCTAGTTGCTGTAGTAACAAAAATAAAAGGATACCAGGACCAAGATGAGGAAGGAAGGCCCTCTTTAAAAAACATTGACTGCTACAGCATGGTACAATTCAATGCATCCAGGGACTGTCTGGCCGAAGACGGCTGAAGACCAAACTCACAGGCTGCAGGCGCTTGAGGGTCTCGGGGAAGTTGCCCATAAAGGTGAGTGTTGTGATGCGCTGGGCGAGGCGCGGAATCTTGCCGAAGCGCATCATGAACTGGTCTTCGTCTGAGAGATCCTCCAGCGATCGTCCCTCACGCTCGTAGTTCTGCAGCAGCTTCAGCTCAAAGTCGGACGGCACAAAGCGCTCTAGCAACTCCAGGAAGTCTAGACTCAATGCCTGCTGGTTGTACCTGAGCGGTGGGTAAGACAGGTGCGTCATACAGGTGTGTGTGAAGAATGTTGCCCTCAAGACACGTGGATCACACATTGTTTGGTGATATTGGGATGGTTAATCTATTAGCCTCATATAGCCACTATTAACCTCATTTAGCCAACCTCAGAGTTTAACTATGAGCTGGCTAAAGATATATCACTCTAGGGTGTATGTGTGACAGTGCGAGTATGCGTGTGGTTGCAAGTGAGAACTCTGGGCTGTTATTATTGCAAAAAATTAGCAACCAAAATAAATAGTGTGCAGTATCTAGGTAGCCTGCAGCAAGTCACAAAACAGAGGGGCCCCTATTGCTAGTGTCTAGAACTAGCTAGTACTACTAGCATGCGGTTGGAGGCTCCTCACGTCTCTATGGCGGCACAGATGTCCCCGGGGCTCATGCCTCCCTTGCGCAGAGTGATGGCCAGGTTCTTGGCCTTGTTGCTCTCCATCAGCGACACCTTGCTCGACGTCTGCTTGGACACCTTCACCTTGAGCATGGACAGGTCAGCGGGCGGACCCTGGGCCTTAGTTTTAAACTGCTCGGCAAACAAATCCATATTCAGCTCCTGTGCCGGGGAGAGATGGAGAGAACGAGAGAAGATGAAAGAGAAAACTAAATAGAGAGCTAGAAATGAAAGGAAAATAGAGAGATGAGGGGGTAAGGGGATAATCCTACCTCAAGGACATGCTCATCATCCAGTTCACTGAACACTGTGCCTGACACCTGGTTGGGCTTCAGGGCCTGCCAGTTCAGTAGAGGCATGCGGAATTTCGTCTGGATGGGTTTACGGCTCTTACCAGCTGGGAGGCAAAAAGTATGAATACCACGGTTCATTTCTAGGCTCTCGATCAAAACCATTACAAACATGGCTATTAGTCCCATAGAAGAGGACAGATGTCATTTTATAACCACTTCATCCATCTCCAAATTGATTAATGCATAACAAAATGCCTCAGAGCCTGCCAATTTATTGAGTCAATCTGTCTAACTAATGCACTTGCACTACCACAGTTTTCCCTGCCTCTGTCAAATATTGTCCCTTGCCATGGGCCACTTCTTACGTGGAGCAGGTGGAGCTCCTGGAGGTGGAGGGGGGCCCGGAGCTCCTGGCGGTGGTGGCGGAGGTGGAGGGCCGCCACCGAGAGGAGGAGGAGGGGGAGGAGGTGGAGCACTGCCAGGTGTAAGAGGTGGAGGGGGAGGGGGAGGAGGTGCGGCGGGGCCTGGAGGAGGCGGGGGAGGGGGAGGTGGTGCTGCACAGGGTGGAGGCGGTGCCGCAGATGAAGTCACTGTCACAAGTTGAAGACGTGAATTAATACATAATCCCATGATGCACAACATAATCAATATGCATGTTATGAGCCTTCAAATAATGTCATTGTTAAAAGATAGTCCTCCCCATGAGAATATAGATGCCATGGTACCTTGCAACATGTAACAAACATGACAAAATATCTTAATTAGTAGAGGGAATTTAGGGAAACACATATGGATGTTTTGGGGAGAAAGGATTTCAGATACTCCAGGATTTCACAATGTTGAATAGTCTCAAATTCAGCCGATTTCTCTCTGACTCTTATTTATTAACTTATTTATATGCATAAGAAAGCTTTACTATTTCATTTTGTAAATGCCTGTATCCATTGCCTTCTCAATGCAATCAATTAAGTCAAGTCAAGTAATGACGATGGTGTTAGTGGTAACACAAAAAAAACACATCCTAATATAGAAAACTAGCACCTGCTCAAAAATGCCTAAAACATCGCCACAATTCTGATCGCAACCATCACAAAAAAGCCAGCAAAATCCAGAGCCAGAGAGAGACGTATTTATGTGTGGACAATGTTTTTTTTTTATCACTTTGTGCTTGTGTTTCATTTACGCATGGAGTAATGATTCATTTCAGTGATAAGGAAGTCTACTCTGATGCAGGTGATCCCTCACCTGTGGAGACAGGTTCTGAAGCTGCAGGTGAGGTTGCCTGGACCACCACGTGAATGTCCAGTGTTCCAGAGGCGTGACGCTCCAGTCGCAGCAGGCCTTGCTCCTCCAGGGACTTGAGTCGCTCCATCAGCTGGGAGTCTTTGGCTGTGTCCGACTCTACCATCTCCTCTTGCCTGGCCTTTACGGGCTCTGGCTGCCGGGTGAAGCGCTCCCGCTCCCGCTCTCTCTCTCTCTCCAGCTCCTGCTCTCTCTCCCTCTGCTGCATGGAGCTCACCTGAGCACAGGACTCCTTCAGGCTCTCCTAGGATAGGAAGAGAAAGACAAATTGACATGCAGACAGACAGACAGACAGACAAACAGTGGGAAAGTTAAACAAAAAGTGGATGTTGTTGCAGTTAACAAAATAAAATCTGAATTTTATGGGAAGACACAACAGCTGGGCATGCATCTCTAATTAATGTGTTTTAGACAGTGTGCTTGTGTGTAAGTGTGTGTTTGTGTGTAAGTGTGTGTGAGTACTTTACCTTGAGGATCGCTGCCTCCTTTGTGGCTTGCATCAATTGCTGCTCCAGTTCAGCAATCTTCTCACCAGCACCTTTTTCAAGCTCCTGGAGCCTGTCATTCAGCTGTCACAAAATTGCTAATTATGTGGACTGAATAAAACAGTGTGCAGTTTGTGCTTATGCAATGTGTCAGTTTGCATGTGCTTGTTTTGTACATTCAGTATATATGTGCCTTTTGGGCCGATTTATCCGACAGTAATAGTGTGCATGTACATGGGCATTAGTGTGCATCCATGAATGTGTGTGTGTGTGTGTGTGTGTGTGTGTGTGTAAATGTGTTTCACCTGCTGGTTGTGGTTTTGAAGCTCCTCTACGTGGTCCAGTATTGGTTCCCTATTCTCTGCATCCTCCAGCATAGCACCCACATCAAACACATTGTCCAAGTAGGCCTGGATCTGGACCTGCAGCTTCTCACTCTCTGTGTTCTTCAACTCCTAATGTGCGCGCACACACACACACACACACAGACGCATGAATGCATGCTCACACAGGTGGGTGAAGATATGCTCAAACATACTGTCAGAGTTCCACTCATACTCCAGACAGTGTATTTTGTGTGTGTGTGTGTGTTGGTAACGTGTTTTGGGCTCTCACCTCTAGGTAGACATCCAGCCCATGCTGGGTGAACTCATACTGCAGGTGCACCCTGAAGTTCATGTTCTCCACAGAGTGCACCACTATGTTAATGAACTGCATGCAGGCTACCTAGAGATGGAGAGAGAAAGACAGGAAATTGGAGAAGTAGGTTACCAAGCAATTTTAGGATTTTCTAGCCCATCACTATGCAATTACAATTTGTGTGTGTAGTGTGGTTGTGTGTGTGTGTGTGTGTGTGTGTTAATATGCTGGTTTACCATGAAGTCGATGTTGCTGTCGTCATTTCTGAAGTATTCCATCAGTTTCTCAAATCGATTTTTTTCCCCACACACCTGAGAAATGGATTGGTACCATAAGTAAAAGGGGGATAGAGAGAAAGAGAGAGAGAAAGAGAGAGAGAGAGGGTGAGAGTGGAAGATTGGAATGATGAGGTGGAAAAAAGAGTGGAGAACAATCACAGAGTCAGAGAATGGGGCATGAGAGCTGTTATAGCAGTGATAACAGATAAAAGATAGATGAGGCACAATGCATTCTGCGGAAAAATTCATTTAGCGACCCACTGCCATGAGACCTGGCAATCAAGAGCAATCTAATATTTACATTATACAGAGTGTGAAAAGGTAATTATATTTTTCGTGTTGTAAACAAAACAAATGAGGAAGTTATTTATGGACTGGTACAACTAAGATAAAAGATGGATGACGCACATCATCATTCTATTACATTTCACTTCAATTTTTTTTTCTTCTTCATAGAACCTTGAGAATTTAGATGTGTTTGGGCAGGGGGCTGCCAGTGGGTCTGTGGGCTGCGTGTGACAAATTGTGAATATTCTTTCACCTCCTTGAAGTTGTCAAAGGCTGAGATGATGATGTCGTGCCCTCCTCTCACCAGGCACACAGCAGCCAGTAGCTCCAACACCAAAGCTTTAGTTCTGCATCAACAAGTCATGAAATCATGATTAGTGCTGCTGGGCTTAGACTTAGCCGGCAACAAATACAACTGCTTTCACAGTTGAGTCTACAAAACAAACACACATACACACACACACACACACACACACACACATTAAGTATCACACATTTTTATACATTGCTACTCTTCTTTTTTACTGACCTGGGGTTCTTGCTGTTGAGACTAAGAGTGATCTCGTTAACACAGCGCGGATGTGTCATCACCAAATTAAACCCAGACTACAAGGGAGAAGCAGAGTATGTATACAGTTTCTGCCAACTAAGTACCAACACACCCACATAATATAACAAACATATACAAATCTTAGGTGTACGAAAATGGGTAGTGATGTTTTTAGCTGTGTGTGTACAAAGTTGTAAGCTGGTATTTCTATGTGTGTCTGTGTCTATGTGTGTGTGTGTGTGTGTGTGTGTGTGTGAGTGTGAGTGTGTGTGTGTGCATGTACCTGGTAGTTCATGATTGCACGGAGACACATGATGCAAACATGGACATCCTCCCTCTGTGTGGCCAGACGAGAACTCTTCCCTATCTTCCTGCTATTAGCCAGTGAAGTCAGTCTTACACAGAGAATGAGATGAATGAAGTTGGATTAATTACTGATTGTCATTTATCATTCGAAAAAATATAATGTCAAGGGAAGCAAATATGTCTGTGTTTCTGATTTAAAATCACAGTTCAAGGATTTATTGGCAATTTATTTATTTATTGGAAGTTTGGCAGTGCTGAAGCTGTAATTGTTTTGATTGGTGATGATTGGCTGTTGAGGTGACTCACTGGGCGCTGACACGTATAGTAAGGGCCCGGGCAGCACGGGTCATGCCATGTGTGGGGGAGCTGCCAGAGCCCTTGGCCAAATCCTCCACTGAGCGATCCACTGACCGTGTCCTCTCAGACACAGAGCCACCATTCTCCACAGCCTCCATATCACACCTTAGACACACACACACAAACATACAGAGAGAGAGAGATTGTACAGTTAATGACAGATATTATCTAGATCTCAATTTGGAAAAAAAACAATGGCTTACTCACTCACGCACAAACACATACAGTAAAAAAAAGCAACTTACGGCATGTCACACTGGGCAAAGGACAAGTAGTCCACCAGCACATCAAGACCATGATTCTCCTCACTAAGAAATTCTTGAGCCCACCTGTGGAAACACAAATCAGGCAGGTACAATAAACAAGCACAAACAAATAAACAGCTAATAAGATGGGTGAGGTTTTGAGCGGAAGCCGCTGGAAACTCACCCAATGTGGTTGGTGCGCAGCGAGATCTCCAGCTCCCTCAGAACCTGAGTGGACTCCTGAACCCGCTTCTTAAACTTGAACAGAGGGATTAAACAGAGATGAATGCTAATGGCTAAGCTAACTAGGTTAAAAGCCCCCCAGAGAGCAACTACTCAGGACCTGCTGAAGGACCCGTTCGAGCCACTTGTTCGCAATGTTCCCTTTTAAATTGCTGCTCTATTAAACTGCTCATTCATAATGCAACAACAAGCTCGTCTTGATGAGCACCCACATGATAAGCTCCAGTGACCCTGGCAGTAAATAGCGAAAGACTGAAATGGGCTGCCAGGTGGGTATTCTATGCTAGTTATAAAAGGGACAAATGATGTTGCAAAGGTACACCACTGAGGTCAGACACACATTTGGCACAAATAAGAAGAAAATGTTAAACACATTGCCTCCTAGCTCAGTTCAGGTTATATATGGGGAAGAAAAGGAGAGAAGTAGTGAAGCTATCAGATCAGGTCACTTGGTTTAGCTTTACAATCTTGGATTGACAGTTTGTTTTTAAAGTGGTATATACAAGTATATATATGAGTAGTGAATATGCGTTAAGATGAACACATGTTGAGGTGAAACACATGTTGAGGTGAACACAATCCCCAGTACAGCAGGCTGCCTGCACCTGTGGAGCATTGAGGGGTTAGGTGCCTTGCTCAAGAGCACTTCAGCAATTGTCAACTGGTTCGGCCTCAAAAACAGCAGGCCAACAGCAGCAATTTTGAAATCAAGCTGTACATTTGAGGTTTCTAAAAGATCTTAGAGGGTCACACTATACGCCACGTTTTTGGATGGAGAACGTCACTTCACAGGGACTAAATGCTTCAAGCTCTCCCTGCTAAACTATATAGAAATTACTGTACAGTACTTCAACTGACTGGGATGCTCCACACATAAAGTGAAACTCTCCCTCAGAGCAAAGAAAAGGGAAGAGAAAGAGACACAAGTGAGAGACAAGTTCAAATTGAAGTAAGATCAGTGAAAATGAAAGAGGACAAGAATGCACCAGGAGGCGTCCCAATCTCCAGCATATGGAACTAAAGAGGGGGGAGTGTAGGAAGAGAAGCTGAAGAGAGAGAAGAGAAGAGGAGGGAGAGAGAGCGAGTCTGACTTACTCTGCGGGCCACTCCCCCATGGTCCTGGTAAAAGGCTCGGATCTTGTTAAGGTAGGCAGAGGGAGGGTTCTTCACCTGGAAGCGCTCCTGTGGGGGAAGAGAGAAAGAGAGAGAGAGAGAGAGAGAAATAAAGAGTGGGTTGAGTAGGAGGAGTGGAGGTGCTGTGGAGAATCACCTAATGTGGAACCTGGAACCTGTGGTGTTGGGTTTGTTTCTGCAACTTCACTCAGGTTTTTTTAGCTGCGGTTGCAGCCTTTCACGGTATGCCATTTGAAGGCTTGCTGAAACATGGTCATAGAGTCGCCATGGAGACCAAAATATTGACACAGGGAAAAAGTGTCTGCCGCAGCTCTGGTTTCCGCTCCTCACAAAGTGCACCTCCCACCGACCGCAACTAGTGCACCCTTACATCATGCTTACGTCTGACAGCAGTGGCCCATGCAGAGGTGGAGGTGGCAGTCGGAGGGCCATTGGATGTGTGTGTGTGTGTGTATGTGTATATTTCTGTCACTGCAAACCAAATTTGCATGTATGTGTGTCTGTGTGAATGTGTGTGTGTGTGTGTGTGAGAGAGAGAGAGAGAGAGAGAGAGAGGAGAGAGAAGGGTGCTCATGTGCCCCATCTGATGGCACTCTAAAGGGTAGTAACTTTGCTCAGCTAGTGACAAACCAATTTCACTTAAATTACAGCCCACTACCCAGAGGCAGATCTGAGTCGGAGATACTAAAATAAAAACTTGATTGCTCATTCTATCTGGTCCTTCTACAAATGCAAGCTTCTAAAATGGCTGTTGTATATTGTTTAATTATAATGTCATGCATCTCTGTACACACACAATTTAACTTTAGCCTCTCTGAAGCACTTTAGGCTCCAATTGCACATGACATTAACAAGCAAAAATAAAGGATAGAAGACTGATCATGACCCTTTCCTGAACCCGCTGGTGCACTTTTTAAAAGTTTATTATTTCTCCTTTCAGCAGAGGTCTCTGTGGGGGCAAATCTCACAGCAGCTTCTGCTCTAACTACTGTTTCTTTTATAGCGGTGGTTTTGATGGTCAGATTCTCCCGCACGCACGTCAGAGAAATCAGTCAGGTTCTTTAGTGCCACCTTCTGTCCTGCCATACTGACAAATTCCTGTTTTCTGCTGGATGGATTCACAAGAGATTGCGACAAAGGGTGGATACTTTTACTAGCAACAAATTAATCTGATCCCAAATCAGCAGCTAATTGTCTGGTCTTTGCGTAGCCCAGTTGTAGGATCATGCGTCGTACCTGATCACAAACCAGCTCCCACTTCTTTTCATTGTCGTACTGACTGAGTAGCTTCATCTTGTCTGGTGGCAGGTTCATGGAGCTCTGTGAACAAAAGACACATTCTTATCAGTTTAGCAGAATACGACATTAGATGCCAAGGGCAGAGCAGGGATTTTGCATTTGCATTGCATTTTTGGTGTAAATAAAACACTGACCTCCAGTGCATCTTATACATCAGGAAACGGTTGTATTAATTTTCACTGTCCTTCTTAAATGTGAGGAAAATGTAAACCAGGGCAGAGCAGGCCAGGCAAATCTTCAATTATGTTTACACAGAGTGTGGCCTGTTCTATGTGTGCCATGGCCTATGACAATAGACTGTGGAGATAATCCTCAGCAGCAGGATGCTGACAAGAGGATGTGGATGAATAACTGGATGAGGGAAAGGATGTTGGGAAACTTGGCTTTGTTGCCATGGCAGCCTTATTGTACGAGAAACTGTCAATCACTTACTAGTCTCTTTCTCTCTCTCTTCCTTTTTGTAAAATGTAGATGTGGAACATGTATGACGTATGCCACAAACCTGACAAAATGAGCTTCAATCATCAGGCGTTGAAAGAAAGAAGTAGCAATTTAATTGAGGGGTTCTTCATAAGACTGACGTGAGCCTGACAAGACACGCATCATTCTTGTTTAGGACTGTTCTGTGTCATTCAGTGTCATAGGATTTTTTTTGTAATGTCTCCATTTAAAAAATTGAAAACTGACACTTGTGTCACACTTACGTGGCACCTCCAAATAAACTGTTACCAAATGAACAGTATACATGTATATGTAGCTAAGCTTCAGCACCAGCTACAGACATGACTGTTACACACAAATATCCATAAATTTCTATTCTCATAGACTGTGTGCTTATAACCCCTTGGCATACTGACATATGAAATAAGCTTGTTTATTCAACACAGTATCTAGGTGAATAAAATGACGGTTTCTCTAAAGGTTGTGTGTCTGAAAAAGTGTGTGTATGAAAAAGTTCATGCTTGCATATTGTGACATTTATATCCTCCCAAAGGATATATATGGCCACACAATAAGACCCTCTCCCCTGACCCTGAGAAACGCAATGGGCGTGGGATGTCTGAGGACGCTGACATGGCGCTGATGGTGGGTGTGGTGTTGTCAGGTCTGTTTGTGGTTTCCTGCCAGCCCCACTGAGCAGAAACAGAAAGAAAGGGGAGGCAGAGAGCATGATAGAGATGATGGAGAAGACTGGGCTGAGGTGGGGTGGGGGTGATGCAAAAAAGCGAACCCCCAGCAGTCCACTATGGTGCTTCTGATGTGAGACTGAGCTCCAATGTCCATTAAACCAGTTTACAACAACAGCAAACAGGAAGCGTGTGCCAATAGGCTCCCTCGAGTGTAAAGTCTCAAGATCAAAAACATCTTGTAATGTGTTCAGGGCGTTTTCATAAACACTTGAAATATATGAAATATCTTATGTAGTGTTCAATCAAATTACTTCATGTCAAGAAGACCAAAAAAGTTGCGCCATGTTGTATGTGCTAATCTAGGGGCTGTTCTCTTAACTCGGTTTTTATCATCACAATCTTGACAGTGACATCATCTAATGACTGAGCTGATTCTTACCACTCAAACTGGCCCACTCCACAGTCAATTGTAATACTCATATGGCCAAACGGCTAGATTTCTTCATATGGTTACTTGTTGTCTTACAACCTGACACTCTCATCTCTCACACCAGTCACACGCTCAGTCAAATGCTAACACATCCTAACGCATCCTGTTACCCCCCCCCCCCCCCCCCCCCCACACACAAACCCCTCGTGTTGCACAAGCACAGCATGCCCCACAAGAGAACTGCGAGGTACAGAGAAAGGAGAACTGAGGTCACTTCCTCAGTGCAAGTTGCCAGCGTTGAGTGTATGAGGGCGGAAACCCATCTGTTTGCGTGTGTGTGTGTGTTTTCAAAAATATCGATGTCTGCCATGGTCACATGAAAGACACCTCACACACATGCAATGGTACCGATAAAGAGGAATTAATTGAAATCGCAAAAGCCCAACATGAGGGACCAAATGAATATGAAGCGTAGCGTAGGGGTAGTGAGCTGGATTTGATTCAACACCGGTCAGTGTCGTGCATTACCCTGACCCTGTTGCACAGAGGCAGAACCACAGTTGGAACAGAGACAAAGAAAGACAGAAAGAGTGAGAAGAAAAAAGTTATCATTGATAAACCAATCACACAAGGGAGATGGTTTTCTGATATTTGTCTGTTCTAATTCTGTACTAAAATGTTGAGATTTCACACTGGCAGGATTGCCCTGGTCCTTGGTTGTGCTTTTCTGAGGTATACCCAAGTACAGACGTACTATCAGCAAAGGTTGCAATCCTCACCTGTTTGCTCGAAAACATTGTTGTGTGTGTGTGCATCTGTGCAGAAGATTTTGCGTTACAGTATGTCTGTGCAGCTGTGCAGTGTTTGCTTTAGGCCTGTGTGTTGGTGAGCTATTGCTGTCGTCAGTGACACAGTATGTACCTGCATGCAACAGGTGTGAATGAGTGTTTGTCAGCCTACTCATAGACTCATTGGCTATATTCAAATTTCCCACTTACACCCTAGGTCCTGAACCCTCAAAGATTGAACTGACATTAATCAACTTTGTGATTGCCTGATTCATGTCTGTTGAGTCATTGAGGGTTCAGGGCTTAAACTGGCTATAGATCCTCTGCTTATTAAGCCTGACTGGGATAAGTATCACAGTGTCCCAGTGATCAATGGCATGACAGAACTCTATGGCAGAATCTCAAGGTTACCCCTGATAACTTAAATTCACTTGATGTATGTCATCAAGTATGCCATGTTGAAACTGAGGATAAAGGGGAAAGATTTTAAATCCTTTGCATTACTGACATATTTCAGAGTGAATAATGACTTAATTAATGTTGTAAATTATCCTGACTGGTCCATTCTATGGTACCAGTTATGAAATTTAAAAAGTCAACAACTCAAACATTTGGTCTGTGTGCAAAACTAACTGAATTGTACCAGACTTGGCATGAAGGTTTGTACTACTCAATCTTGTTCTTATTCTAATAATAGCTGAAAAGGTTCGGAGGTTTGTTCCTAGTTTTAGGGGTTGAGGGGTACATTGGCATTCAGTCATTGAGTGTATGTTTGTGTGTGAGGCTGATGCTCACCAGCACCACGTTGAATCTCTCTTCCAGCTCGTCCTCGGGAGGCATGGGCAGTTTCGGTGGGGCTGCCGCTTTCTTTCTCACGGTGGAAGTAGAGGTAACCCCGGTACCCCCGGTACCCCCGGTGCCAGCGGTGAGCCCGCTGGTGGAGCTCCGATTCTCCCGGCAGTCCATCTGTTCCATACCCCCTGCGGCGTTACCCATTACCACCTGCAGCAGGAATCCCAGGGAGGGTCCAACTACCGACTGTATATTGTCCTACTATGTACTTGGGAATGAACTCCTGGTGAGCACAAGGAAGCGCTCTGGTGTTCTTTTGCTTAATTCACAACAGCAGAAATGACAGTCCTACCTTGCACAGCACCCAATTCCAAAATGAAGTCAAAATAATCCCCTGTTTAGAGAATATCTTAGAATAGACTGGGTTAGACTAAGATTTGCACATGTAGTCTAAACAAAAAACAATTAACTGGTTAATTGTAACAGCTTCTTCAGTGCCTTCAAAGGGAAAATGATTTGAAGTGGCACAATTTTGTCACACAGGGATTCCAAACAGCCTCTGCTGAGTAAAGTTCTCCATTTCAAAATGGAGCACAGCCTTTAATGATGTAAACTAGCACCCAAGTCCGATGCCTTCGCTTTTTTAAATCTAAATAACCCTGTTGAAATCCGGCCAGTAAAACACTCGATCCAGAGAGTAAAACAGCCAACTTCTGTGTACTTGCTCTTCGTGATCCTCAGATGAAGACCCTCATTTCTTTACAATCTTCTCCTACAGGCAGCAACACTTTCTGCCTGTGTCGCGCACCTTATCGAGCAGACAGCATGGTCGGACTGCATCTTCCCTCAGGTCAGAACAGCCTCAGTGCTCTCTTTCACCGTACCTCTTTTTTTGCTCCTTCTTCATCAACCGTTTACAAAACAACGCCCATGTACCTAAAGGTGGGGAAGGGCGTCTCCCCACATACACAACTTTGGCTCAAGTGCAGCGGTGAATGTTTCAGGCAGAGGAAGGTTTTAGCTTTGGTGTGCAATGCAGCATCAAACAACCACAAAAGCAGAAGTTCTGACTTCCTGTATGAAAGAGGCCTAAACGGAAGGTGAGGGGGGGAGGGGGAGGGAGGGGAGGTTGATAGGCAGTGAGAGACAGAAAAACAGAGAGAGGGAGAAAGGTCACCATGAACACAGTACATGACAGAATTGTGGCTAAGAATAAAATGCACAAACTAAAGACCCATATGACTCAGTTAAGTTCAGGTGCATGCTGGTGACACACTGAGTAGTGAGAAGGATCATATGAAATTGGAGTGGTCTACTGAAAGTTAAGGTGATAGACTGACTGATCCATGATAAGAATGATAACATTCCTCCCAAGTGGTGTACATAATAACTAAAAACAAATAGCAGGGTGTCCAATGTTTGGTGAGTATTAATGACGAGAAAGGAGGGATGTCTTGTCATATATAGTTTATTGTCTTATGATCCAACAGTCCAGTGTGTATTACTGTATCTTATCTTCCCATACTTTTCTCACCTTTTGTTATGACAACAACACTAAAATTAGGTGTTAGGAGGGGGGAAATAGCATAACCCTGATCTCTAGTTTAAAGCACCTTCTCTACTCTTGACTAGCGTGTCATTGTGATTATGAAGAACACTGTAGGCGGTGTATCAGCCATTCTATGCCTACTTTAGGCCTGCTAACAACAGTGAATTTTTATTTTGTCCCTCTCTTAGGTCTATATGAACATTTCCCAAACCTAAGCTATAGTTTAGATGTAGGCTATGTCTTGACCATGCTGTAGTACTAGTACAGCGATAACCTAAACCTAAAGTTGCGACGATAACCTAAACTAACCTAAACCTAAAAAGTGGGCTTAGGCCTACCTTCCAGTGTTCTGTTCTGTCTTCTCTCAAAAAGTTTTCCCCTTCTTGTCTGTTTATGATAATGTGTACACACAAGACACCATCTAAATAGCACCATAAAATGAACATTAAATCTACAGTAATTTATTTCATTGAATCATTGATCGATCTTACAGGCTTGATGACAGGTCTAATGACTTGTCAGTAGAGGGCATCGTTTCTCCTCTAGCTGTTGTCAACATCGCATCCCATGATGCCTTCATGTGCAACAATATGACGGAACCAAGCGCTTCGCCTGAAGATCCTTGGGGGAAAGTAAGTAAAGTAATATTATGATAAATCTGTCGCTTCAAAATTGTCAAAAAGAAGTTACGTGATACTGTCGCAAAAGTACTGGAGCAATGTTTTCCTGTCCGCAGATATAAGGGCGATGATGTAATGTTGCGTTAGCTTGGACAGCTAAAGTTAGCGGATAGCTGATAACCTGTTAGCTTATTTTGGTAGTTAGCTAGACTATCTGATTTTGTCACAAAACAATTTGAGCCTTCTGTGCTATAATTATTGCTGCCAGATGTTGTGAAAGGATAATGCTCAAAAACCTATGCGCAACGCATAGTCAAAATGTAAATCAGTTTAAGACAAACATTGAACAGTATCCCTTAGTAACTTTCTTGTTTTAAGCTAAGTTTGTGATATAACTTTAGCTAACAAAATAGGTTAATGTTAACTTTTGCAGAACTCGCTTGCTGTGGTTTCGTGTGAAACACGTTCACATTCTGAGTAATCAATTCTAGTGGGCGTTGGACGCGGGGTACAGAGTCCACTGACTTCTTGGAACAAATCATTTATATGTTGCTTAATTTTAGGCACAAGTCAAGCAAAACGACCTAATAAGCCATCTAAGTTAAGTATAATGCTAAGTTGTCAAATGCAGTCAAATGCTTCAAACGCGGTGATACTATCAAAGTATGTTTTGGATGTGCGTGTAACTTTTTTTTTTTGCAATTACGGTTGCATCTTTTTAGCTGTAAACCAACCTGTAGCAATATTGGTAAGGTGACCACTGTGACTTCAGTAACAAGATGCAGATGCTTTGTAGTTTACCCTAATGCAAACCTTGTAGATCTTAGTTATTAGTGTGATTGAATAAAATAAAAATGAACAGACATTTGCTTGGCGAAAATAACAGATGGATTGAAGGAATTAGCCAAGGTCAGGTAAACTGAAGGGTGTGTGTGTGTGTGTGTGTGTGTGTGTGTGTGTGTGTTTGAGAGAGAGAGAGAGGGATAAAGAGACACTGTAGTGGTTACCTTTGTTATTCAGCACATTATGCATAACAGCCCACCTTCTTTTGACCTGGTTCTGTTCTTTTCTTCCATCTACCTCCTCACTCATCATGTCCAACAAGACTGACGGCACCTTTAGTGACAGCGGCTTTGAGCACAGTGAGTACACTGACAAAAATAGCCTACATATAAAAAAAACATATAAAATCATTAAGATGTGCTTTTCAGGAAAAGAAAAAAAAAGCAGATGAAGATCTATAGATCGGTTACTGTCGGTATAAGGAAGGAAACAGGGTTTAAAATTGGGTAAATGTAAAATGCCATGTGTCATTAGTGTAGGTACAGTAGTTGTACAATGAAGTATTTCATGTTGCTGATGGGAAGGCATAAGTAGAGTTGGCTGACCAGGCTCTTCTGATGGGTGTCTTGTTACCGACAGGCTTTCTAGCAGACTGCGCACGCAAAGGGACAGTGGTCTCCAGGGCTAACAGTATTGGCTCCACTAGTGCCTCTTCTGTACCCAACACAGGTAAGACCTTAGAAGAGCTGCAGAGAAAAGGGTTGGAATTGAGTACAGTGCTGGGTTATGTTATATTTGAAGCTTCAGTCTCGTTCCATTGTCCATGTAAGTTGATGCTATTCTAATTTCCAACTCTTCCAGTTCTCAAGATATTCTCTCTCTCTCTTGGTGTGCTTTTTGAGATGTGCTTTGATCTGCAATTCTTTTTAAACAAATACATACATACAATTATTGTTCCAATTTAAAGTGTTATTTTTGCTAACAATAACTTGCTGTAACAAAATGAATTAATTAACTGAATTTGTTTTCTTTATTTCTTGCCAGACGATGAAGACAGTGACTACAGACACGAGACGTCCTACAAGGACTCTTACAAAGTGCGCCGGAGACAAGCCCACACCCAGGCAGAACAGAAGCGGAGGGATGCCATAAGGGTGTGTTGGTGAAAGGAGTAGTCTTTGGGAGGAAGAAATGGGTCACTCTGTAATTGATAAACGATAGGGCTGTGCTTCGACGGTGGGGAGTGTGGGGCAAACAACATACGAGAGAAAATGGGTCACAGGTTGACCAAGAATCATTACACAGGTCATGCAGAGTGACCAACCTGTCATCCTTTGCACCTCATTTGTTTGTTTTTTCTTCAACTTATCACATCAGGTTAGAAGTTGTAATTTTTGGATCTCATCAGAGTATTATGTGCAATTGAATCATGTGCTTATTTGGCACAATTGTCACAGTCCCAATTGATTGGGAATAAATTGGTATTAATGAAGTCATAACAATGCCTGGATTTAAATCAGTCAGCACCTAAGAGTGTGTTTTAATCGAAATAAGAATGGGTTGTAGTGTAAGTTCTTGAGTAGGTGTAAGTCTTAGACTTGGTGATCAAAATGGGATTACCTTATTGTTTAGAATAGTTTTTTTTGGTTGTGCATCTGCACTTTATTGTCGTCAACGTCTACGCATGGGACAAGTGTGAAACGCAATTTCGATTCCTTTGTATGTCAAGTACATGTGAAGAAATTGACAAATAAAACTGACTTGACTTGGGATGTGTTTATGGTGAAGAGTAAACATCAGGAAGGATTCTACCCATATACTGATTTACTCCCACTGACTATGTGTGTATGTGTGCGTGTGTTGGGGATGACTTCTGCTTGTCAGAAAGGGTATGATGACCTGCAGACCATAGTGCCCACCTGTCAGCAGCAGTCCGAGTTTGCCATGGCCACGCAGAAGATTAGCAAAGTCACTGTGCTGCAGAAGAGTGAGTTACCAAGCTAGAAAAGTAACAAAAATATGTGTGTTATTACCACCAGTACACTTTGTCAGTACACACCTTGTACACACTTGTATTCTAATGTCATTTCTCCATTTGTCCATTTTCTCCAGCCATAGACTACATTCAGTTCCTGCACAAAGAAAAGAAGAAGCAGGAGGATGAAGTGTCGACACTGAGGAAGGAAGTGATGGCCCTCAAGATTATGAAAACGTGAGTGGGGAGGTTGAATGGAAATTCAGGCACAGCTTGGTTAAAGGAACACACCACCGCTTTTCAGTACTGAAATATGTTTTTCCCTTAACTTAGACAAGTGGATGCATACCTGTACTTTGTTAGCATTTATCTTAGCCTAGTTCTTTCCATTGAGTCCAAATGGGGATGAAGTTAGAAGCAACCAAAACACATTCTTGTCTTTCCTATATAAATGTGATTAGCTGACTCTCTGTAGTGAAACAAAATAAAATGTCGATAATAAAGTTGGTAATAAAGATTACTATAATATATGGCGGAAAACCACAGTGGACTTCACTATCGCCTCATTGATGCTCCATTACAACTAATACTGCTAATGGTTCTTTTAGGAACTATGAACACATAGTGAAGGCCCACCAGAACAATCCCCAGCAGGGAACTGAGCAGGTGTCAGATCAGGTGAAGTTCAGTGTGTTCCAGAGCATTATGGACTCGCTGTTCCAGAGCTTCAGCGCCTCCGTCTCCTTCAGCAGCTTCGAAGAGCTGTCCGCCTGCGTCTTCAGGTGGATCGAGGAACACTGCAAGCCACAGGTAATATACACACAGCACAGGCATACACAGTCCAGTGCTGATGAATGTCAAACACCTGGCTCATATTCATGAAGAATCTTAAGGCTAAAAGTAGCTTCTAACAGGTGAATTTGGGGCATGTCAGCTGTCAAAATCTCCTAATCTTTTAAAATGACATTGTAAGCTAAAAAGTAGCTCAGAGGACTCGTGAATCACTAGCAACTATTCAGGATGCAATATTTTAGAGACTTCAAAATTATTAAATCAGTTAATCATATATACTGTATATTGGCGTCTGACTAACACACAGATTTTGTTTGTAAGGTTTTTGACTTTTGGACTTCATACGTGACAAATATTTTAATAGACAGCACTCAATCCTATTCAATTTGAAAAGACATTTCCTTTTCATGGCGAGTGTTTACATACTTGCCACTTCATGACAAAGCTAAAAACTATGTAAAGCCAAAGAGCTCAGGGGGGGTGCAAGCAATACCTTATGCAGCTTAGATCTCAGCCCTAACCCATCACTTTTTTAGCGGAAATGCACATCAAAGTGTACGGATCTGTGAGTGTAGACTTTGAAAATGGGCCAAAACCTGACGAAACTGTCAGCCCATTTGAGTTCTCCCTGTTGGCTGGTCAGGGACGGAGCTCATTGCAACCCATTTTTTCTGGAAACCCAAGAAGCACACCCTCATATCCAGCCTGCCATGCCCCTAGAAATAGGAACTGATCAGATCAACTCTTGATCTGGGGCCTTACCTTAAATCTTGACTTTATACTTAAGATAGGATTCTTTTCAATTTTGTATTACAGAAGCAAATCTTAACTGAATTTATGAATCTTATCTTATATCAAGTTAGGAATCCTAAATGTGGCCAGTTTGCCAGTGCAGAATAAGTACCAGTGCAAGAGCCTAATGGGTCTTGAATGATGCTTGGAAACGGCATTTTCATCTTGTGAAAGCCACAGAGGTTTGCTCACTGTCTTTTAGTGGAATTTATACCCGTGGGATCTTGTCTACCGTCTCTTGTGACAGACGCTGAGGGAGTTTGTGGTGGAGATCCTGAGGCGACTCAATGCTCAGCTGTACTGATGGACACCGGAAACCAGTACTGGCCCCCTCCCCGCTTCATCCGTCATTCAAGCCAAAGTGACACTCAGCAGCAGGGAAAGCGCACACACTCCTTTATACACACACACACACACACCTGCAATGGCTGTGTTACATAGCTGTGGTGGTTATGGTGGCTGGCTGGTGCTGCGTTGTTGCCCCCACTCTCTCCACAAGTTCACAGGCCCTGTGTGATTACAATCAGCAGAACTCTTTTGCTTGAGCCAACAGTCAGCTTAAGTAACATTAATTAAAATACTTAGGAAAAAAAGGTGAAGGTTTAAGGGCTTTTTTTTTTACATACATTTAGATATCCTTATAAACATTTTTTTACCCGCCTTTCAGACATATACAAAGATTTAGCCACTTCAAACTCAAAGTGGAGATACTGCAAAACACTGGCTTCTGTGGATACATGTATAAGTATAAAAAGGAAACAGATTCAAAATATGTTTATGAAAATATCTAGATATCTATATGTGTCAGAAAGCCCCAAGACCACTCACTGTATTACAAAGCTAGTTATGGCCAATGGACTATGGTGTTTCCACCCCCCCACTCTGGTTTTAGTGCCCTCTTGTGGTTGGTGTGGGCAGGGGCGGGGTTCTTATGGATCTTATCCTGCGTAGTCACAGATGCAGCTCAGTGTTCACTGTTTCAGTGTTGTGTTGGATGCCGCTGCCTTCAATGTCTTTTTGACTGCTGTGCGCGTATGATTTGTGTGGTGGTTATTCTTCATGCAGCAAAATAAATGTATGACACGTCGAACATAAACAACCATACTTTTTATTTTTAGTTTTCTTTTTTTTTTTTACTGAATGTCATATGGTGGAAACACTCGTCTTGGATTGAGGCAATTTGGAATTTTGCTTTATGTATTATTGTTTTTTTTTTTTTAATAAGTTGACTTAAATGTTTCAGTGTCATTGTGTTTGTGGTTTGTTTTTGCTGTGTACCTATAACTTGTTACTATTAACTGCTGAAGCACAAAGCCACTCATTAATGAAACGTCCTTTTATGCTGACTATTTGAAGCACAAAGACACTCAATGAAGTCATATGCTGATTATTTTAATATAACCAAAATTAAGACTGCCAATTAATTCTGCAGTACAATCCGAAAACCAACAGAACTTGAAGGATAATTATTTATTGATTATGATTATTAAATGTAATTAGGATTTAATAATTACAATGTGAAAATGCTAAAGGGAAATAAAACAATTAAATCAATGTTTGGCAAGTTCAAACCTTCTGTGCTGGAAATACTCATGACATTGTATGCTGATATTGATGAGCAGTTCAAATATTTTTGTATAAATATTGTTTGTGATTGGAAATAAACAACTTTTCCTGTATATACAGCCTTCTTTTACATTACCAAATATTGTTGTCATGCCTTAACACTCAGCTAAAAAAAAAAAAAGCTTAGTCCTTACTTCTTATTTTAAACTTCTCATAAGATCCCAGTCTGCCACCACACCACCTGCCTCTAGTTCTCACACAGACATTGCAGTCAGTAGGTAGCATGTATCCATGGTGACGTGTATCCATCCAAGACAAATGCTTAAACCCTCAATTTCATCAAATATCAGGCACGGTCACTTTGTAGTCTTCATCAGTTTCCACACCAACCTCCTCCTAAGATACAAGGAAAGAGCATCTAGCTCAGTGTTCATCCTTCAAACCTACCAAACTAATTTTAAAAGCACACCTATAAATACCCACTGATTATAAATGGCCTGTTTCACTGGCCCTTTGCAGCCAAGCATAGGAGTTTATGAGCAGAATTACAAAGCTGCAACACTTAGTTTTTCACAGCCCATCTTACCATAAACTGTTTCTTGCTCTTTGGATATCCCTCCAAGATGGCACCCATCATATCCTGTGCCTAACAAAGACATCAACATAAAGCAATTAAGCATGTCACACCAGTATCCATTGTGTTTCCTGCACATCAGCTTGAAGCCACAAGCCAATTAATACTAATCAAAACAGAATATGTGTGAAGACAAAACAAAGTTACAAGTCTCTTCCTCTTCTTCCATTCCTTTACATAGAGTGTCCTGGCTCTGTATATCTGCAAGAATTATTAAATAAAAATATAAATACTTAGTCTTTATTGTAATTGAAATGCATTGTTCTGTAAAGAAATGTCATTCCACCCTTTCATAGTAGATGGTCAACTTGTTTATAGAAGATGACTAACCTTTTCTCGTTCCTCTGGGGAAACATGATTGGTTGCAGACTTGATCTTCTGCAGACGTTCACTGTATGAGGCACACTCTTGCTTTAGCTCCTGGATCTCAGAGCTCATCTCCTGGGAGGTCAAGGAACTCATCAGCTCCTTCAGTTCTAAAAGGTGAAAAATGAGAAATTCAGAGAATAGTGTCTGGCAGTGGTGGTAATGATGAAAATGATGATGATTAATACACATTTTGCACCAAACACGATGAAATTGGCACATGCTAACACACACCAGTGTCCAACTGCCTGCAACTCTGTGTGACTTCCTGCACCTGTGAGCTTAGCTCAGAGATGCGTGTGTCCATGGTCTTCAGATCACTATCACTCACATCTGTAAACTGGGCCTGAAAACACAAACAAACGGTATGTAATGTAACCACATGTGATCAATCATACCACAAGTTATATGACCTGAAGATTAGAAGATTCACCTGATCTGCAAAGTAGATTTTCTGCTTGCCATAGGTCTTCTCCCGGATCTTTCCCTCTTGGGCCAGCTGCTCCATCGCCTTGAGCACAGCCTGTACAACAAGGGGTCAGCTGTATAGTGTGAGAGTCGTTTTAATGAGTAATGTAACCACAATATCATAACATATTCTACAGGTTTCTACAAGTCATGTTATGTATATTTTGTTCATCACAACTCACTGTTTTTCCAAATCCGTGCTGCTTCTGCAGGTTTCCAAACACATCTTGAGCGCTGTATGGTCGGTTCTGTCCATTTAGGTAAATTAGGATTATGCCAATCGCTGCCAAAATTACACACAGAGGTAGCAAGTGGCGTCAGCTCTTTAGACATAAAGAAATGCTATAAAATATTAAGTTAGTGATGGGTTAGTCAGAGGGTAACCGTCTTGAAATTATCTGTAAAGTAACGTTAAAGTTTGGACTGGCTAATTAATCTTGTTAGCTAATATATGTGCGAAAAGGCAGAATTATTTGACTGCATCCAATAAGCCTTAATCAATCAACGCTATGTGTAAATACGTTTGTGTGCTGTAAAATAATTTACAAACCCGCTGCATCTTTCTTGCTCATTTCTGCCGTCCTGCCCACCTTTAACAGTGACTATCTTTGCTTTTTCTGTAGCAGCGATAAAGCTTCATGAAGTTTCGCGCGTCGTGAAGCATTGTGGGAAGTTACGTCAAGACGTCTCTCCAGTTTGATAGTAGAAAAAATCTACTGTATCAGTTTTGGACGCCGAACAGCACTGTAGGAAGAGGCCTGGAGCCTTGTTTAAAATGAGTCGAGGAGGACCAAATCAGCTATCCAGGGCTTCAAGCTTTGCTCACGTCCTTCAAAGGAATTTACATAGCCAAACAGGACTCCAGAAGTTCTCAAGTGCCCCTCAATCCAATGCCATCTCGGAGGGGTTTTCACGAGACCGCTATCCTGCTAAGCCAAAGGTTGGGTTAGATGAGCTAGTGGCGAGATACAAAAGAGGACAAACTAATCCTGTGTCAGCATTACATCAGTTGGCCCAGGTACTTGGCTTTCAGTTGGATTTGAAAGAAACGGTCACCATAGGTAATGTCACAACTCTCTATTTTGCCTACTGTGCAGTGATTGATGGAGTGGAATACAAGACGGGTATGGGAGTTACTAAAAAGGAGGCAAAGGCAAAAGCTGCTCAGCTAGCATTGCAGGACTACATACCAATGTTAGAAAATCAAGGAGCGCTTAGTGGTGGTGGACGAGTACCAGGCGGCCCTCCCCCCTTACCTGTGAAAGAACCTCAGCATGCCACTCCTGAGCCACACTCAGGGCTGTTGGTCCATGAGAGGAAGAAAAATCCTGTAGAAGAGCAAATTCGCAATGCTGTTAAGGAGTCACTAGCAAAGCTGCTAGACATGTGTCCTGAGTTTTCAGGTTGTGAGAGCACAGTGGCAGCATTTGTTGCTCAGTTATCTTCAAGCTATGAGGTGGTGGCCATAGGAACTGGCAGTTTCAATACCAAAGAAAGCATTACCTCAAATGGGCGAGTGCTACATGATTCCCATGCTGTTGTGACAGCACGTCGGTCACTACTGAGGTATCTTTATAGACACCTGCTTCTATTCTACAGCAAGAATAGCCACCTACAGGAGAAATCTATTTTTCAGCAAGATGAGAAGACTAAGTTACTCAGCCTTAAGAGTGACGTCGAACTGCACTTGTACATGAACCAGCTACCCAAAGGAGCCGCTCAGATCCCGCCGCATCTGCGTCTGAATCCACTGTCCATGTCTGCATGGGAAGTCAACAATCAAATAAGCCTACATGTCACAATTGAGGGCAAGGTCTTCTCTGTTTTCTCTTCTACAGTTGACCAGATTGCCTCTAAGGTGGTGAGCATGTCCACTACAGACAAAATCACCCAGTGGCAAGTCCTGGGTTTTCAAGGGGCTCTCCTCAGTCACTTTATGGAGCCAATTTACATCAGCAGCATTCTTATTGGGGATGAGAGTTGCAGCAATCCTCGTGGCATGGAGATTGCTGTGAACCAGCGTGTGGATGGAATTACCACAAAGCTGCCGATTTACTACTGCGTCCACAGACCTCACATCAGTCTGGTGCCAAAATTGGCAGCGTCTGGATGGCACACAGCCCAGCGCGCTCTCAGCATCAACTGGAGTCAAGGAGATGTCTCCATGGAAGTGGTCAATGGACTTGAGGGCAAAACCATTGAGGAATCTCCCTTCAAAAGTGGCCCGGCCTTGGCCAGTCGTCTGTGCAAAGCAGCTATGCTGAGTCGCTTCAACTTGGTTGCTAAAGAGGCACAGAGAGATGACCTTGTCTGTGCTGCATCATACAGGGAGGCTAAGATGATGGCAAAACCTTACCAGGAAGCCAAGGGTGTGTTCAAGACCTACCTGTCTCAGAAGGGCTTTGGATCATGGGTGGAGAAACCATCTGTCAGCGAGCACTTCAGCATGTGAGGTCCTCACACTTCATGCCAAATTCATTGTGATCCAAAAATGTTTTGGACTTCAAGTTACTTTATTTTATAGAAAGAATTACAAAACATTAACACCCACCTTGTTTCAGAAATATAGTTGTTTTTTTTTTAAATTAAAATGACTCTTTTGCACTGGTTTAGTTAGGGTATGCTGTATATGCTCTGCCATGTCTTAGTTCCTCACAAAATCCAGAGCTGAATTGCACTATTAAAGGCAATGGCTATACAGGCAATGTCTGTAGTAGCCAATGGGGGTAATTGATGCCAAAGTAGTATCTAAAAGATAATTCAAATTTGTGTTCTAATATTTTTTTTTACACATTTGACCTGTTGAATTTTGACCAGTTGCTGACATTGACTTCTGTGGAAATATGTGAATATTGTTTTCTGTAAAAGGCTACTACTATGAGCAACACACACACATTATATATACATATGCATGTGTGATATATACATGTGTATTTTTTTGAAGCCTTTGCTAAGAAACCCCTCATCCTTATCAGTCATTAGTCCATAAACCTTTTGGTCTTCGGTGTTAATTTAGTCTTGGATTTACAGTGCAGTGCTGTACTGTTAATAAAAGGAAATACTATACTATATATACTATACTATACTAATACTAAGTATTTCATTTTGGCATTTAAGTGAACTAAACTTTTTGTAATCAAAAGAATTAGGACAGGCCTACCTTTTGTAATGCTGTATCTGTCTTATGTTCTCTGCATTAAGTTACTGTTTTTGATAAATGGAATGCCTGTTTTTCCAAATAAATGCTGTTTGCATTGTTCTTTTGCGTAGCATTATGCAAATCATCTGCTTGGCTAACTGAACACAGAACTTCTGTCAGACCACAATGCTGCCCTTCTAGTTATTTAGGTTTTCTTGGGCTAATTGTTGCCTTTGTATGTTGTAGAATATTTTTGCTGGAACACAATTTTTACTGAACTAGATAGCATACATTCTATGGGTCATATGGCACTGTACTGTTTGAACAAAATGTAATTTGTCCGAGCATTTGAGCAGTCAGTTGTTTAGTTTCACTGAGATTTCCCCTGGTGTTTTTACAGATTTCACATCTCATATGTTGCTTGGATACAGAAGTCAGTTGTACCATGTTGAAGCAAGATAGAAGAAAATATAGAAACTCCCCTTTTACTAAACAAAATTCTAGTCTACAGTATTGCTAAGTTAGATTTGACTGGTTTGGAGAAACTGCTTAAAGGACACCATATTCATCCAGGAATACTTTCAATCAGAAATTATTTAATATTCTTGCACATCAAAACATATCAAAAACCAGTTCAAGGGAAAGAGAAAGAGAGAGATGTAATTAACGACACAAGGTTACAGAACTATACACTCATGCCAGAGAAGGTTCTTTCATTAAAGAACTAGAAGTCCTGACTAGGGCTCAGAAGGGTCATCCAGGCAGGACTAGCACATGTATAGCCTGTCAACAAACAGACCTCAATTCAGTTTGGGGTTCTCTTCAGCGGCACAAACTATATATATTACACTGGATTTATCACAAACATGACTATCACAACACTGCACAAATAAAATAGAATCTTTTGAAGTATAAACCAGCCTTCTTTAGTCCCATCTCTGAGTGATCTTCCAAGCTTATGTTACCTATTCTGTGGGGTTCAGTTTACATGTACATAAACCAGTTACTTTTGTCCTTCATTTTATCCTACAAGAAGGGCTTTATTTGCACCATACAGCAAGTTTGCAGCAATGTCACATTTCAGCTTATCATCTATCATATTGTCCTGTATATTATAGTCATTCAGTGTTGTGGCTGTATTGTGGTGGGAGGGTTTGGGAGGCAATATATTTTGCTGAAAATTTAAAATTTAAACAGCTAAATTCAATGTTAACAGATAAAAATTGACTTGCTGCCATTATGTTAAATAATCATAGAACCACCCAGTCTAGTATGTGCAGAAAAATACTGCATCCAGGCGGCTCACAGTTACCATGGAAACAATGGGATTGGATGTTGAGGCAGCAGGATACTAGTCTCAATGAAGCTCACTGAGTAAACAGCATATAGACCCTTACACTATCATTTCTGTCACATAAACATACATGCATCAGAAATGTCTGAAATAAAATTGGGAGCCAGATTTGGAAGCACATGAAGCTTAAACAATACAAAATAATTACAAGGGAAAAAGCAGACAAACATGGATAAAATGGATAAAGGAACTAACTGCTAGTTACACAAGCGCATGTGTTTTGTGATGCTTCACAAAAGTAAACAGCAGCACATGAGTATCAATCTTGGTCAACCTGACTTAAGGATTCTCAAACGTCTGATATGAATAGGTCAGCCTGTTTGGCGTTTTATTTGGCCAGACCTTCAGCTCTAGTGCAGGCGGCAGGCAAGCCAGTACTGAGACCAGGCAGAGGCCATGGAAACAATCTTTAGGCCTACAGTGGAGCTCTATTTGTGCTTGAGCTACATACAACGGAAACAGGTTCTCAATGAAGCATAGGTGCTGTCAGCAGTTGGATATACAGATTATGCTAGAGAAAGAGCATGAAACAAATGTACAAATGTTGAAGAGCTAGTGTGTGTATGTGTGTGTGTATGAGCGAGAGAGCAAGAAGGGGTACAGGTACGGTCAGCAATCTGGCACAGACAAGTGAAGGCAGCACCTGCAGCTCTACTGCAGTACTATCCCAACACCCATCACACAGTGATAGGGCACAGGGCTCACCTGAAAGAGCGACTCTAAGCTCTTCTGAATGACTGGCAAGCCTAAGGGCTGAGGCCTCAGTAGTTATTCATATGATAATTACATCTTTAAGTGTGAAAGCTCATATCCTCCTTTTTCAAAACCATCCAAATTAGATGACTGGCCATACCACTCAATGATCACATTGAACCCCAGGGAGAAAACAGTTTACTGGCAGGTCTCTCTGGGTTTTAAGTGTCTAATAGACAAGAGAATGATCCAACACCACCAACGTCATTCCAACCTGACTTGAGCAGCTGGGCAACAGCCTCAGTAACAAACAGCAACTTCAGGACACCAATTCCCGTGTTGCATCTCGAGTGATGTCATCAGCCCCTTGCTCTTTGCTGTGCTGGCAACTGCAGCCCTGTCGGTCGAGCCCTACTTGCCAGAGTATGGTCACAAAGGCCATTATGTTTGGTTTTCGCAGACTCTGGCTAAATCCCAAAAGGTCCCCCTAAACTCAGACAAGGCGTAGACCAACTGCCATAAATCTGCTTTCTGACTAGCCGACTAATACCAGATGTCAGGGCTTAGGAATGACAATGGGACTCAGTCACTGTTCCTACTGTGAAAGATATCCTTGCAGCTTAACACTTATACTAGGGTAAAGGGAGCTGGTCAGTTGTGCTGGTTTGAGTAAGGTGTCTGGTTTTAAACCTTTATCCTTCAATTTTTGTCATTTATTGTCACGTCTGTTTGTTTTTTATAAAAATCATTTTTTATTTAATCTCCTGTGTTCTATTGCTCAGCCTACAAAACAAGATATAGGTATAGAACAGGAAGTTTAGCAAAAACAAAAATGTCCAAATGGAGGAACGTGAAGAGATGAGAAATACTTCACAGTGATAACTCTAGAGGCAGTCAGAGAAGGACTCATGACTGCTGGGACCTAGAAATCAAATTCAAACACGCTGACAGTGCTGTAGGCACACGCTCACACACACACACACACGCGCACACACACACACACACACACACACACAGTCTTCCAGGTCATCATGATCTGATTCATATGCAAGTACTCACTGAATAACCAGCCTGATTCACATGTGCATTTACGCTTAAACCAGCACACAGACATACACACACACAGGTTTACACTAAGGATAGGTAGCGAAGATGTCCACCCCAACCCTCCTTGCTTTACTGAGGCTTCCCCAGCAGGTTGGACAGGAATCCAGCGCTGTTGCCCCCTGAGCCTCCTCTGCTTCCGTCTGGCCCCAGTGGATCCATCTGACTCAGCTCTGACTGATCAAGCATCTCAAAGTCCTCCCCGTCCAGGTCCGTGTCCAGTTCCGAGCTGGACTGGTGCCTGTAGCTCCTGGGGTGGGCCCCGTGAGCGCCGGGGTCCCTGCCACTACGCCTGGCTTGACTTGCCTGACGGGTCTGCTGGCTCTGGGTGTGGCCGGCCAGCGCGGCTTGCAGCAGGCTGGTGGTGATGGTGCTGGCCAGGTGGCCCGAGATCTGGCTGGAGGCTGCCTGCTGCAGCGCGCTGAGGCACAGCTGGGCGCCCTCCAGTTCCTCCTCCTCCTGATCCGAGTCCAGGTCCAGAAGGGTCGAGCCCCGATGGCCTGACAGACCTGCTGAGCCTAAGCTGGGCAGGCCCAGGCTGGGATCATCGTCGTCCTCCATGAGGGTGGCGTCTGGATTGATGGAGGGGAAGTCTGGCAGGTCACAGGCAAATGACTCCTCAGGGTCGCTGTGCCGATCAAGGTCTTTAGATGTACAAACACAAAGAGCAAAATCACAACAATAAGATGAAACAAACAATAGAAAAAAAAAATCTTCATAACAATTTCACATTTACCTAAATTTCCCATAAAGCTATTATAAACTGACCTTCAGAGCCTTCTGTCAGAGGGGTTTGACCCCTGGAGAGGTTGAATGTGCCATTCTCTGTGTATGAAACCTCAGCATCTGAATGCTCAGAGTCGGTGAGATCTAGTTCCTTAGCAACCACAGCATCATCAAACTAAAAAAAAAAAAAGCCAGAATGTGTTTCAAGTCAGACACCACCGTTGTCACTATGACACACACACAAAAAAATATATACAGTATATATAATAATAATAATAATAATAATAAAACCCTGTCTACTTGCACAAACCGAGTGTCAGAATGTCTTGGTCAACTAAGCTAACTTTAAAGGCAGCCATCTTATTAGATAGTTTACATTAAATTAAAATGTGATGTGCAAAAAGCCCATACAGTCCCAAACCAAGTGGTCAGATTCGTACAGTACTACCCGTATTTGAGGTAGAACAGGTCAAACCTACAGTATTAAGCAGACTTAGAATTTCAACGAGGGCCTGATTAAATGAAGAGCATAATGGCTACATAACCTCTGAATGGATAACAAAATATCCACACTTTCCATTGGCTCTATTTGATGTCTCCAGGACTTTGTTTGGTATGCTTAGATGAGATCCAGGGGATTTCCCCAGCAATGTGACTGGTGTGGGGTCGGTTGGATTTGAGAGCGGTGTGGTTATATATAGTCTAGGGGATTTACCGTGGGACAGAAAGCCGCCAGCTCTTCCTCGCTGTCATCAGCATCAGTGGAAGCTGCGCCGCGAATGGGCCGACGCAAGACTATAATGCAGGGGTCAAATAGGGTTAACAGTTAATCGGTCTGAAACAATGCCTTGCAAACCTACAGACGCTCAAATAATACATTGCTTTTATTACAGCTCTTAAGACACAGTCCTTCTCTGCATGAACTACTGCCATATATATATATATATATATATATATAACATTCAAAGCAACACAGGTAAAGCCAATGCTTTAGGAGCCCAATTGGGGCATTGGTATAATGACAGGAGCTGGCATTTCTGTGTGCATCCAAACTGGTCTGGTTTGCTTGGGGCTGGTTACTTACACTGGTTGTCAATGGGCTTGGACATCATGTAGCCAGAGGGACTGAAGTCCAGCCACTGCAGGGCCGGCTCCAGCCTCACGCACACACGCTGCCACAAGCGGTGGTACACAGCCAGTGGACACAGCAGCACCGACAGCACTGCAAGAGATTCACAAGAGTGGAACATTAGCCTTAAGATCCCTTTAATAACCAATGAGGATTCAACAGCAGCAACAACAACAAATAGCAACGTCATGCTTCAGTGCATTTTAATTTCTGTAGTACTTTTCGGAACAAAACAAAAAAACGCACAGTATGAAAGCCATTACCACTGCTGTGAGCTGGAGCACTGCTATGAGTTTAGTTCTCCTCTCCTCCACAGAGACTTCGCACCAAACAACACGAGGGAGGACAAGTCCCGGCCTTGGATACCACACTATCTCCAGCTGAACTACCAGTTGTTTTTCAGTGCTCCCAAACATCCAGCTAGCACTGTTTCAGTCAGCTAAACCAAAGGCACCCACGTCCACCCACAGCAGTTTCTCAAAACTTTCTGTTCAGGGTAGACAGAAAACCCCCGGCCAGATGGCCTTCGACGGAGCGTGGCAAATGTACTCTCAGCAGAATCATGAAGAGTTCTTCAAAGTCCTTGGTGAGTTGCCTGTACTGTTGCGATATGGTAGAAAAGGATCATTCACTTCAGACTACCATCACTTCACACATGTTTTTTAGAAAATTAGTCACTTTTGAATAATGTATTAACGCTGTCTATTGTTCCATCTCACTAATGCTTTGTATGAATTTCATAAGTGAAATGGTTTTATTACCGTTTATATAGATGCTGCTAAGACACAACACTAATTTTCAGATCTCAACATCTGTGTTCCCCTGATCCGCCGGAGGATTATTACAATGTTATAATCCAACTCATTGTGTGTGTGTGTGTGTGTGTGTGTGTGTGTGTGTGTGCGCGTGCGCCATGCTTTCCCCAGCTGTGTCTGACACACTTATTCGTATAATGCGAGATGTGAAGCCGCTGACAGAGATCAAGCAGAACGGTGAGGACTTTGTGGTGACGGTGAAGACGCCTCTGCGCTCCACCACCAACTCCTTCACTCTGGGCCGTGAAAGCACCATTAACACTCCCGACGGCAAAAAACTCAAGGTGAGCACCGACACAGCGCCACGCCCACATCCGCAAAGCAGTAACACTCTAACTCTAACACTCCAACCCACTGTGTATGCTGACCAACTACACATACCACCACCACAACTAGGGGTCGAAATTGGTGATACTTTTATCAATATCAATGCAAATGTCGATCCATTTCACTGAAATGTATTATCAATTTAAATATACGATCTTTAAAGTGGAAACAGTTGTCTGCACAGGCATGTGTAGACAGACGTCTCTGGCTCTCTAGACCGTGTATATCACTGTGGGATCGCGAGAAATGTAATTTCGATTCCTCTGTGGGTGTAGTATATGTAGAGAAATTGACAATAAACAGACTTAACGCAATTATTGCTGTGGCCATAAACCATGTACAAATCTGTTGTCTCTGAATTCCAGTTGCCCCAACCGGGAGGCCACAGCTAGCCCCAGAATACATTGAAATTCAGAATATAAAGAATACATGAAATGCATAGAATTGCAGAAATGTATGGAAATATTATGAAATCACTACTTAATATCTGTTGGAAAAGATTAGTTTACATGGCAGAATGTTTGGCTTGGTTTGTACATTTTCTGTGTGCTCTGAGGGAGGACAGGACTAACTTATTACTTCATTGATTGCTGTTTGCTATGAGCAGTGCACGGTGAACCTGGTGGACGGAAAACTGATCTGCACCACAGAGAAGTTCACCCATGTGCGCGAGATCCAGGGCGAGGAGATGGTGGAGGTCAGTAGCCTTGACTCTCCTCTTTCACTGCTGCCTTCAGGATAAAGCCACACTGTGTAACATTATACTCCACTGTAGATTTTGAAAGGTGATGACCCAACTGATGTATAAGGTGGGCTTTGTGTGGCGGCAGTCCACAGCCAGTAAGAACGGCCTTTTGTCGTGGCTTTACGTGTGAGCAGAATAGATGGTCAACATGACGCTTGTGTGCCAACATGCTATTGTGTACTTTTGTTTCCCATGGCAACACTCAGACAATGACAGCTGGCTCGACATCGCTAATTAGACGGAGCAAGAGGGTCTAAACTGAAGCACAGGCACCAGCATCACTCTACAGATATAAAACTATATTTCAAATCACTGTAGATATTTCTACTTAATAATTGTCCTGTCAGACATTTATGTTTCTTACCATTATAATATTGCTGATTTAAATAGTAATTAAAAAAGATAAAAGAATATCTGCCTGACTGTTTTGCCCTGAGGAGATTCTTAAACTGCTGACACCATTTTCATAACCTAGACAGGAACTGAAATCTTGACCATGATTCAGTTCTCATTGTAGCTTGACAAAAAACAAACCAATGAATGTTGTCACCTATTTATGGTAACATATCCTCTCCTATCATCTAAAAACAATATTCACCATTAAATACCCCATACCCTCCAAATAAATAAATAACAATATTAGAATATGATCATAGATGGTTGGTGTGACTGCAGAATCAGTTGTTGTTGCTTGCTGCTTACAAGGTGTTTGTGCATACCTGCTGAGTAAGAAAGCACTAGTCCAGGAATATAGCGCCCCACCATGGCCAAGAACGTGAAGATTCCACAGGTCAGCATGCAGAACTAGTGCAACACAGAAAGAAATGTTTAATAGTTGGAAACATGCAAACAAATAGGTTGAGTGTGTGTGTGTGTGTGTGTGTATAGCCATGGCTGAGCAGTTTCACATATGACAGGACAGCTGGTGTTATTGATCCCACAGTGATTGTGTGTTTGTGAAACGGGTGTCGGGGCATGTGGCGCGGCCCTGGCTCACCTTGCCAGGACTGCGCCGCTTGAAGTTAACCACGCCAACGGAGCAGGACACACAGACCACCCATAGCTCGGCCATGTGCTGGCATAGCTCCGGTACGCTTAGGGTGCCTGGCTGCACCACGCCCCAGCTACACACCCACAGATAGCAACATGGGGTTAGTGAGGTCACCACAATAGCACACACAGTCACAATCAGCAATCAGCATCAATCATACACACAGTAAACTTATATACACTGTAGAACTATATTTATCATAGATATATAGATTTCACTGTACCGTACCTTTCGCTTTCACTCTCATCGAGTCTTTTAACTGCAAAGGGAAATGAGACACACACACACACACACACACACACATAACAGAATGAGTCTGGGGAATCAGCAGTCTGCCCAGCAGGGCTACAGAACTATTTATATTGCACAGGGAAAGGGGAGACTAGAGCGGTGTGGGCTGTACACACACAAAGCAAGCTAGCACACACAAACACACATACACATACGCACACACGCACAAGTATCCCCTGGCATGATTGCATGAAAGGTCAGGACTGTGGTTAATTGTTTAAGAAGAAGAGTGATTAAGTAGAGAGAGGGTAATTAATGTCAGTGGCAGGAGTAGGTTGGTACACACAGCTGTGAGCAACAGAGCGGACTTACACCCAAGAGAAAGGAAGAGGAAGATGGAGAGGGAAACAGAGAGAGAGAGAGAGAGAGAGAGAGAGAGAGAAGGGAGACTGGGGGTGGGGGGTGAGCTCACCTCTGATTTCTGGCCAGATCTTATTCCTCCATGTGTCCACACAGACTGTCAGTGCTAAGCCCACACACAGCAGAAACAGAAGTCGCAAAGAGGAAAGAGCAAAGAACCTGAGAAAGAAGAAGGGGGGTGCAAATCAGGCTTGATTGTGCATATAAGGTTACATGTGTTTGAGTGTGTGTGTGTGTGTGTGTCTGAGTGGTGGTGGGGGGGGGAGGAGAGAAAACAGTCCACAACAGCTGCTCTTCTCTCTCCAGGTGATGAGGTTTACAAGTCGTTTTGAGGGTGTGTTTGACAGATCTGTGATGAGTAAGTCTGTGTGTGTGTGTGTGTGTGTGTGTGTGTGTGCGGGGTGTAAGTGTGAAAAACCACTTTTAAGCCAATCTTGTCATCACAAATGTCTGTCAATTTAAATGCAGGATAAAAATGTGTGCATGTTTGTCCATTGTGGTAAATGTGTGTTATAGAGAGGCAAGCTGCATTTGTGGCTATGCAGAGCTCACTCGACCATTTAAGCAGACAAATGCAAAACGGTAAGTGTGTCAGTGGTATGTACTTTCCAAAGGCGGATCGACCTGCAGTGAGGCAGCACTAACTCAGGTCAGCTCTAACTGGACCGCCTGCAGCTGACTACACCACCTCAATTACAGGCGCTGATCTCTGATCAGTCCAGGCCACTCCACTCCACTGGACAGACAGATGCCAGCCGTCAGCAGGATGGTCTTACAATGTTGATCATGTGATAAGAGTCTACTTGCACACAGGCCTCCAAGGCTAAGCAGTCAGATGACTATATTTATAACCATGTTTGCCTGATGTTGACTCGGTGCCCTGTGTCAGTTGATGATTTTCATAACGATTGAAAACTGATGAGTACCAATGCCCACCAGGATTTCTCATGAACAAAGCTGTGAGTCAATACAAACTAGGCGACCATGATCTGCACAATAAGTAAAGCATGCTGAGGGCTCTGAACCCTGCCTGGAAAGGGGATCTTTTTTTTAAATCTACCTTGGCCTATGCACTTTTTTTGCTGATTAGCCTACAAACTCACAGCAAAACAATTCACCATTTGTTTTGAGGGAGAATTATTGGAATTTGTGTCAAACTTGCTTCAGATTAAGTGGAACAAATTCCGCTGTGTGTTTGCTAGGCCAATAGAGGTGAGCATCTCACTCCTAACAGTCATCTACCCACAGGGTTCTGGGTCAACCCAGGCTGCTCACTGCCCCACTGGGAGGGCACCTCTTCCCCCGAGTGAACTGGAGCAGTGGACACAGCAATGTGGCAAGGAGAGCAGAGGACAGTAAGAGGAGAAAAAGGACGGCGTGGAGGAACGAAAGAGCTGTGACAGCGGAGGGAGGACAGCAGAGCTAATCCAATAAAGCCGCATGCCTGACTTCACTCCCCCCCCCCCCCCTCACTCCCTCCCTTCTGTTTTTCCTCCTATGTGACTCTCTCTCTTCGCTCCATCCTCTGTCCACTCCACTTTGGCTCTCCTTAGCTTTACAGTCTCTCTCTCTCTCTCTCTCTCTCTCTCTAAGCACATTTCTCACCCCTCTATCATCGTTCCTCCACCCACTGCTTCCCCTTATCATTCTGCCTCACTCTGCCTTGAAGCTGTATCAGTGTATGCATGTGCGTATTAGAACAACCGGGTCAGGTCAAAAACTATAGCAAACACAACAAAACAGATTTAACAGATTAATGCTGGACTCACTGGCCACAGCACCACAACAGAAATAACTGCCATTTAGCGAAACATGATAAAGCACATTCTTCTAGAGATTTAAACCAGTCAACCAGAGGGCAGAGGTATTATCCATGGGGCATTCAGTGTATGCAAGGTATGGTTAACAATTTTGAGAGCTTCTACACCAAAAATAAGATCCTGTATTGAGGAGAACACTAAAAAGCAGGTGTTTTATACTTCAGCCTACATTTGTTGTTTTACCCTGATTGTTTAATATGACCGCTATTCAGCTCTAAACACAAATGTTTATGAATGAAAAATTACAGACGTTAATGTCCGTGCACTGTAGACCTGCAATGCCAACTTTTGCTTCGGTTCTACAACTTTGAACGTGATAAGCCCTTCAGTACCAAGGCCGGAGGCCATGTGTCCAAGGCTGGTTGGATCTGTGCTGAAGTCTTAAGGCCATCTATTAGTTAACAGCTGCTGCTAACAACAGCTGACACTTGAACAGGCTCTACTCAGCTTGGCACCACACATTGAGCCACGGGCTAATGAGCGTCTGATAATATTCGGTCATGCTGGTTCAGGCAGAAGAGCAGATAAACACGACCTTTGTCCATGCTATATGACCACCAGCAAAAACGAAGGTGACGCGTTTCCACTTCATTAAAGTTTAAACCTCAGTCGTTGGCAGAAAAATGCATGGAACAATAGCCTACAACTCGCCAGTCACTGACAAGCCAAATGACTCGCACCTGTTCCTAGAGGGCCTGACGTTAACCTTTTGGTAACAAGCAGACTCGTGCTCTTTGTGTGCACGGTGAATAACTAACGTTACATGTGGGATTGCTATGAAGTGAAAGTAAAACTTCTAAACTAATTAAAATCATGTCACAAAGACGCATACTGGTTAAACACGGTACACATCTATATGATTTGTTTACTACTCGAATATCATCTTTAACATGATCACGCTAGCTGACGTTATTTGGCTAACTTTGAACAGAGGACTTACCAAAACAATACATTGACCAAAATGTAGAGAAGCACGCTGTGAACTGGTTTTTCCCATACCAGTACTGCCTGGAGGTAGGTCACCAGTCTCTCGTAGGGTCCCAACTTCTCTTGGAGAGAAGCTTTTACAGCACGAACCTGGGCTTCTCTCTCGCTAGAGCATGGTCGACTTCGCATGCCCACAGTTGAGCCTTGCTTTGTTGAGCCGTCGAACCCTTTAGTCAGATCTGCTGTTCCCGACTTGTGCGCCATTACAACGTCTAAATGTAATAAGAATGACTAGAAAGTAAACACGAATTGTCACTTCGGTTATCAAATGAGATATCAACACAAGTGCGAAATAAACGCGCTGGCTACATGAAAAAAAACTTGCGTTAGCTTCTCTGCGTTATTCTTCAAGGAAACCTGGATCTGGAAGCTAGCTAGTGTTGGCTTGCAAGTTTTTCAGGCGACAGCTCTAGGTAAAACTCGTGGGCCAAACGGATTGGCACGACATGTAAAAGCATCCAGCATGATTACACAAACAGTACACAGCCACAACTGTCAAAACGTCCGAAACAGGCCGCCGTTTCAGAAGCCACTGCTGGTCCAAACGATTCTAAGTGGATGTTTATCTTCCGTGTGGGATCCGCTAATGCTAGCTAGCCAGCTTGAGTGGTTAGGATTAATATCGGATCACGAAAATACCTCTAACCACGGGACCCTATCCGCTTTTATTGAAACGAATACGAGCTCCCCTTATCGCGCAAACGACAGTATTCCAATATAAAACACGTCTCTGTGGCCACCATACATCTACCCGATGTTAATATGGCGTAACTCCCAGCACCTTTGCTTGTTTTCTCACTCAAATTCTGTACAAATCCTGACTGACGCCTGTCTCCTGCGTGCGCAGAGCTCAGCCAATCACAGATGTCCGTTCCTCTCTGCTGTGTGAGGCTGAGTAAAATCATAATGTAATCAAAGTATTGTATTTTGTCTTATTTCACCTGTTGGTAAAAAAAAAAATTACAAAGTTATCACATTTATCTTTGTCAATACGCATATTTTCAATGAGTTTGTTATTTTACACTTTTCAAACATCTTGGAATATATTTTACATGATTGCATGTGATCGGATATTGCCTACATATCGCCAGTAATTATTTATTTATTTATTTATTTATTTATTTATTGTTTTTTTTTTTTTTTTAAATATGAGCTTCAAATGAAGGACTGGAATCAATGAATCAGAAATATTCATGAATCAAGAAATCAAAACACTGCTGGAATGATTTTCTATTTAGGCCTATAACCTGCTTAGCCTTGACATCCAGTTTAGATTTGTACAAGAGGTTGTCTTTGGATGTCCTTAATGTCATGAGTATTAATATAATCACCTGTTTATGTTTATAAAACGTCCTACAACAAGTGCCTGCCTGCTACAGTTTGTAACAATACAATACAATATCGATATTTATCCAAAGTTAAAATATTAGTCCAGTTCTGTCTAGGTAGGCATATCTCCCTGAATCAGAATCAGGCTGTGCAAAAATAAGCATTGTGAAAAAAAACTTCACACGTGTTTCTCTAGCAATTAGCAATATTCACGTGTTTAAGGTTACCATTTCTTTGGCTATATTCAAAAAAACATATCGAATGAGTTATGTGATGCTCTCAACTCTGTTATAAATGAACGCACCCCGACAGAGCATGCGCCATTCAGTGGGACAGGAAGCCGTTTTGCGGCATTTGTGATGTTGAAGCGGGAAGGCAACAAGGATCTGTTTCTACTGACAGTCAGCAACGCAAAAGGAGATCGCTTCAGTCGTTCACTAAGCGGGCAACAATGCCTAGAGAGATCATAACACTACAACTTGGACAATGCGGGAATCAAAGTATGAAAACTACTTCTAATCTGTTGTCTATGGTTCTCTCTCTTCAGTAGAGGCCCGTTGTATGCCTCTGTGTACACCGTTAGCACCATTTTAGGTTGCTAGCAGTCTGTTTGGCAATTAGTTCCGTTTCTAGGCAGATACGAAATGTAACGTAAAGATAACACTGTCTACAGTAATTTACCGATTGTGACTGTTTGGAAGCAGCAGCCTTACCCTAGTTAATTCGTTTGTAAAGTCCAAATGTTTGCCATTGTTATAACCGTGTCAGCCAAGCTAACGTTACCATCTGCCATATGACGTAAACTACAACATCGAGCATCATTTATATATAGAAGACTCTAAAACGTAACAAATGTTGACAATCGGGTAATAAGTAATATCTAATTTTAGATCGAAATTCATGAATAATTGATCTGTCAGTATGTGGTTGGTTAACGTTGCATGTCTGCGTTTAACTTGAAACGTTAACGTTGTATCTGTCATCAAACTTGTTATCGTTCTGTTTGCAAAACGGTGACCTTCGACTGTGAAAACGACATGTGTATCTAAAGTTGTTTTAAACTACCTTTGACATACCCAGCCTTATACAGTTTATGTTACACTTGTTAAAAACGAATTACTTCGAGCCGTGTACACTCACTGTTGGCTTTCGACTTTAACAGTTGGATTTGAGTTTTGGAAGCAGCTGTGCGCGGAACATGGCATCAGTCCAGAAGGCATTGTGGAGGAATTCGCCACAGAGGGCACAGACCGAAAAGATGTATTCTTCTATCAAGTAAGGAATGAAAGAGTACTAACAAGATTCAGTCATTGTGACAGCTGTCGAAAACAGACATATGTGGCACACATTTCAGTCATATGTGGCACACATATCAGTGGTATGATATCCGATTGATGTCTAACTAGAAGGATTTGATTATTTTACGTTTTTCTAAGCATATAACCCAGAATGTTTGCAAAATGAAGATTGGTAATGGTACTGGCATTGGTAATGGCATTTTGCTTTTTTGTGGCAGTTTAAAAACCGTCCACTAGGTGGGGCAAAACAATAACAGTTCGTTAGCCTTCTTAATCGCATGGAAGACTGATGGAATGATGCAAACTGACAGACTAACATTTACCACACTTGCGTAATTTATTAAAGCGTATCACTTAATGTATACGACGACAGAGAAATATTCAAAAGATTCAGACTAATTTCTAACTGTATCTACGCCTATGCTGTAAATGGAGTACAGAGGGGATAAACAGCCAACATTTTTTTCTAGCTTTTTTGGTTGTCTCTAGGTCTTAATCGGTCTTTATCCTCGCTACCTTTAAAGGTCTCCTTCCAAAATAAACCGTATAAGACTTGATGTTTTTACATTACCATAGGTCAGCCCAAGTTGTATTTCTATGCTCAACATCAAAATGCTCTCCAACCCCTGTAGTCTGTATTCGCCTGTGATGGAAAACTGCCGGGAAAAACGAGCGAATTGGAAAAGCTGTACAAATGTACGTCAATTTGAACATTAGCTATGCAGTTAACCCGCCCTCAAGAAACTTTAGGCTGCCTGCAGACAGACCCACTAGAGGGAGCGTCACAGTGTTATTAGCCAATCAGAGGCGATACATTTGCATATCATTAATATTCATAAGATTCCTCTGAGCTATCCCTGTTCTCCTTTTCACCTAACTAAAATAGCTTGAAACAAGACAACTACAGCATATTTTTTGTCGAAACCAACTCTCATGACATTATTTTAGACAAGAGACCACCACAAAATTAATGAAAATACGATGGAATGAGACCTTTAAGATATTGTGTCTCTGTTCATTGCTTCATCTAAGTATCCTTCTGGCAATTAAATAACAAATAGTGCTATATTTGATAATATGCTCCATATATTGATCACTTATCCTGTGGAAAGTTTTTGAGTCATGCGTCAAAAAGTATTTTCAGTGCTATTAAATCATTATCGGTGTGTGTGTGTGCGTGTGTAGGTGTGTTTTAATTAACAACTTAAACGTGGTTTGATTCTGATAAATCTGCAGTCTGTGATGGGTAGCTTGGTAATGTGTTTACTTTCTTTTATTGTTTGGCTCTAAGTATTCCATGATGATCCACAGTGTTTGTTATAAAGGTTGCGGCTTGTGTCCCTTGTTCATTAGTCATTACATCGGTATACTTTAACATGATAAAATAAGTGTGCAAATTCTTGCAAAGTTTTAACTGTATTTTACATATGAGGTATTATTTTGTGCATAATTTATAATAATTATTATTATTAGTAGTAGTAGTAGTCGTAGTGTTTGTGATGGTAGCTGGTGTTTCTGTATTCTTTGAACCTGTGTATAGCTCAGTGTTTCTTCTTGGTGACCACAGGCAGATGATGAACACTACATCCCTCGGGCAGTGCTGCTGGATCTGGAGCCTCGTGTCATTCACTCTATCCTGAACTCTCCATATGCCAATCTTTACAACCCTGAGAACATCTACCTGTCTGAGCATGGTGGTGGTGCTGGAAACAACTGGGCTAGTGGCTTTTCTCAGGTGATTTACACACCCACACAAACTCTTATGGAACACATATGGCATGCTCTTATATGTCTTGCATATCTTTTATTTTGATGGTAAATGTAATGGAAATCATAGTTTGTGTACTGGGGGCAGTGCACACACAGAGACAGAGTTCTGCACATTCAGCGGAATAATTCACTCTTGCTTGCTCCACTGCTTGACTTTTTTTTTTCAGTGATTTTCTTTAATTATAATAATAGACTGACATTTTTTATAAAAACTGTGTACACATTGGTTATTATTAACTGGTTGAACATGATCTGTCACAGGGAGACAAAATCCATGAGGATGTGTTTGACATCATCGACAGAGAGGCAGACGGCAGTGACAGCCTGGAGGTAAGCCGCGCCCACATCTCAGTCCTTCTCTCCTCTCAGAGGTGTGTGCTGACAGTGACATGGAGACAGGTCCCTGCTACAGTCATTCACTGTGTGTCTGGATTCCACCAGCATAAGTTTAGTGGGCGCAAAAAAAAAAAAAACGCCATCTCATTCACAAAATTACCCATGTATTCAAAAAGGCGGAAGTTTTAAATGAATGTGTCATACCCCCTGCCCCCCTGGTCTGGATATTGGTATGGTAATGTATGGTATGGTATGGTAATGTATTGCGTCACAAAAGAGTACAAATAGAAGTTTAATTCCCACACCCGCACCAGTATAGCCACGCATTACTTCACAGGAGGGTGTCATTTGATGGCTATTAAAAGGTCTCCTCCCTCTAAAACAGCAGTCTTCACCCAGACCCGCCTTCCTGGGTAATTACCGCCCTTCTTGTTTAAAAGCAAGTGGTGGTTAGGATGCTTGTGTGAGATGTGTGCACCTGAATGGTTGGGAAAGTGTATGTGCGTACTGTACACCTCAGAAATAATGTGTGTGTTTGTGGGAACAAACCCATGTGTAGATTATATATGTGTGTGTTTTTATTGGAAGTGTGTGTGTCCTCTAAAGAAGGTCAGTAGAGCAGTTATGGATATAAATACATATGTATACGCTCTAATTATAAGAAGGAGTAGTTGAGGACAAGTTCCTAGATGCACACTTCGTTTCTCTCTC
>JAGFZM010000060.1:159925-169925 GCA_017657215.1 Limnothrissa miodon
GAGAGAGAGAGAGAGAGAGAGAGAGAGAGAGAGAGAGAACCACAGGGGATGTTCTGGGCATTCAGAGTTTGGTGAGTGAGTTATGCTGGTCCACAGCTTCAAAGACTGCAGGGTCTTTGTCTGAATGGCTAAAATGAATTGAGGCTCTACAAATACTATGTGTGGGACACTCTAGGTGCTGAACTAGACCACATAGAGATCAAATACAAATAGAAAATCTGGGAACACGGCGGGACTACTTTTACCTTCAATGAGATCATTTTCAAAAATAATTCTGACCTTCTTTCTGTGCGTGTGTATCTTACAATCGACTCAAAAAGACTGACAAGATATTTGAGAGCCAAAGATTTCCAGCTAAAAATTCTTGCATTCTGCCCTGTTCTGAGGCAGACCCTAAATTTAGGGTCATGGGTATATCCTATCAAGGGATGAGATTTATGTTTCCTGTTTGTTTCTTCGAGCAGAGTTTCCTTCCCTTCGTGCAGAGACCTGAGCCACAGGCCGGCCATGACACAGGGGAGCGGAAGAGTGGAGGAGAGAGCACGAGGAGGAAAGAAAGAAGGAGCACAGAAGAAAACAAGAGGAGGAGAGGAGGAAAAACAGTGGAGAGGGAGATGTAAAGAGTTAGAAGGCAGGAGGTTCCAAATTAACATTTAGTGGAGGAAGAGTGAAGTAGAAAGTAGAGAGAAGGATGAAGAGGAAGAGCACAAGTAGAGGACAAGAAGAATCAGAGAAAGAGAGAAGGAGAGGAGAGGAAAGCCCCCAAGGAGAGGGCAGGGTTTGGGAGAACTCATCTGCGTCACACACACTCATGTGGTCCACTGCGGTCTGTCCTGGCAGTAACCTGGCACTAGAGTGTATTACCGTCTCAGAGAAAGGACCTTGTATGCACGCAACTGCACACACACACACACACACACACACACACACACACACACACAATCACACATGCACACACACAAACCACAGACATTCACACACTGACACATATATACCCCAACAGACACACACTAAACACACAATCTAGAGGCACACACACGCGCGAGTGTGTGGGGTCTGACCACCTGCTTGAAGCTGTGGTTTGGTGGGCATCGGCCCTGCTGGAGAAGCCCTGCGCACAAACACTGTAATGGAACTTACTGGAGAAAGGGAGGGCTTCCCCAGAACCATACAGGTTCTCCCTGAAAAAAAAATGAGCACCAAACTATGCCATGTAAAAATGGCGTTGCCTATCAGTCTATTCCAAGAAGGCATTTCCAGTAAGAAAAAAACAATTTAATATAACAGCTATATGCATCAATAGGTCTGTAATTGATATCTGAAAATACAATTTTGCAATTTGCGATAATCTGGATCCTGCACACAATGCCAGTGTGTGTGTTTCTGTGGGTGGGTGTGATTGTGAGTTTCTCTCTCTCTCTATCTGTGTGTGTGTGTGTGTGTGTGTGTGCGTGTGTGCATAAGTGTAGGAGGAGTCGTTATGCATTTGTTGTCATAGTTGTGCTAGCATGGGCTAGTTTGTTGTGTTTGTTTGTGTGTGTGTGTGTGTGTGTGTGTGTGTGTGTGTGTGTGTGTGTGTGCGTCAGACTGACACAGTAGCAGCTGGTCATACTACCAGCACTGGATTGAGCTGAAACAGCTAAGAAAACAGCACACAACAGGCACTGATCAAGGGCCTCCAGATCAGGAGATGCGGACAAGTGACCTTCTTCACCCTCACACGCACACACACCTCCCAATACATGGACACCCAGAGTGTAATTACACGTTGATGGAGCAGATGGAAAGTTGGTTGGAGAATAATATGAAATATTGATTAGTCAGTGAATCTTTTCAATAGCACACATCTGTGGTGGGGGGAGGGTGGAGAGATGGACTCTTGGGGTGTGTGAGAAAGAGGGAGAGGGAGGCATGGGCAAACAGGAAGAGTGAGTTTGTGTGTGTGTGTGTGTGTGTGTGTTTGAAAAAGGGGAGGTCAGAGATCCATTAGGAACAACCCTTTAATGTCCCCAGGCCAATTCTCATTGTGTTTGTATGTGGGGGTAGAGTTTAAAGGCCCTGGGGTACCATTTACCACATGGCCTAAATTATTTTGTAAGTAAGTGTGCGGCGTACATGTTCCTCTGTGTGTATGTGTGTGAGTGTATGTATGGGTTCATTTCAAGTTTGCCCATGCCACAGTGAGATTGTGAAAGACAACTGAGACCACAGTTTCACCTACCACCTTAATTGGCTATAGATCAGAATCACAATTTGTTTTAGTGGCCAAGCCAAGTGTACTTCCATACACAAGGAATTTCACTGTTAGATGAATGGGTCAGAGTTTACTACTCAAGGGTCCCAATGAAACTAACTGAGCTATAATGCAGAAAAGGACCTGGATTTGCTGTGGACTGGAAGAGACATTGAATAATGTGCTCGTGCTTCTGGTAGACTACTGACTATGCTGCTGAGGCGTCCAGTAAGGTAATGGCAGCAGGGCAACAATGGTCCTTTCACATACACACAAACGCATACACACATCAGGACATCACTGAGATGTCTCACAGATCAGATGACCACTAGGGCTGTCTGTGTGTGTGTGTGTGTGTGTGTGTGTGTGTGTGTGTGTGTGTGTTTAGCATTTACAAGGCATTGATTGCAGTATGGGACAGTGTGACTCTGTACAATGCAGATATGGCCCAGCTCAATGAGCAGCACTGATTAGATCCTGTCACACACACTTAATCTCACACACACACACAGTCCCACTAGCCAGAGTCATACACAGAATCATAAAAAGTAACAACTAGGGCACCTGCTCACACTGTAAAGTATGTCCACAGAACACTGCCTATAGAAGCCACTTGCCGTTACCAATTTCCCATTAGCTCAGCTGGCCACCTGATCCTCACGCCCGCGCTCTCGGAGCGGTAACCGGGGTGAATCGGGCCGGCGACCTCGCTCTCCAGGTACGACGCCAAAAAACTTCTCTCTGTTCAAACACCAGTCACATCTAACGCAATATTTATTCTGGGCACTTTCAACTGTGTCAATTACTCTTACGGGTATAGATATCTACTCAGCGGTGAGAGGTACAGTCTGAGGGAGAGTGGGGAGGGGGGTGAGTATCCTTGGTACTTACACGGCCATTGCTTTTCACTTCGTCCTTATTGCGCAACTCGAACGACTCTTCCTCCTCTTTCTCCGCATGCTCCCGGCCCAGCGGATTGAATCCCTGTCTGCAGCACACACACCAGTGCAGTCCTGGCCAAGGCATTCACCCCTCCTCTTCAATAGCCCGTGTCCACAGCTCTCTTTCTCTCTCACCCCCTTCCTCTCACTCACATGCACGTTCGTGGCTCTTTATGTGTGTGAGAGACGAGAGGCTTGGGCACACATTCAACTTATTTCCTGCGTCCCAGTGCTAAGAGAAGTCCTGACAATGCACCCGCTGGTCGTAAGTGGCCCACCGGGAAAACGTGTAAATTATGGCCAGTCTCAGTTTCTCGGTGGCAATAGTCTTCAAGCAAACCACAACACTACAGGAACTTTGTTCGAGGTCCTCAACAAAACTTGATGTCTATCCTCAAATAGCAGTAAAGAAGGCAAAACTGAAGTCTCCAGATGTTGGGATGGCTCTAGTGCTCTATCGATTCCTTTGAAATTACGTAGAAGTCATAAGAACTAGTTGTTGGAGTAGTTAAAAGTATCCACAGAATCAATTATCAACTGTCAAAGTACTTCCACACAGTCAAAGAAACTGTTGCGCACTAAACAAACTTCAGTGTCTCAGTACACTCACTTCTGATTGCGTGATCTATCTCGCGCGCTCTCCTTCTCCCGATTGCACAGCTCGAGTCTTCCTCTGAAGATCAGACTGTCCGAGAAGCAAGAGAGAAGGGCGGAGCCAGTTGTCGCTCTGGCCCAATGGGTAAGTGGAACCAGCTGGACACACACTCACACACACACACACACACTCCCTCTCTCTCAGACACACACAGGTTCCTACACTGACACACTCTTGCGTCACGTGCCATTTTGGATTGAAGCCAAGTGAACTCTCTACTTTTGTTTGCAATGATTCTTTTTTCCATAGCAAGGTGTTGTCAAACAAGTGCATTGTGGAAAGGACAACGGTAGCAACACACACTTGTTTCTGTGTTGTTTAGGCCGAATCACTCCAGGTTGGACAAACAGAAATTCGGTGCCTCTCAAACCTAATAGAATAACATAGGGCAACTGAATGACTGAGCAGTTAGATCGAGACAAAGACTTTATGTTGGGCAGGGGCTTCACTATAAGTAGCGAAGTTTAGCTAGGCTTACTAGTTAAACTACATTTATGAGTAGCGTGACTGGAGCTCAGTTAAATGTTGAAAATCAAAGCGTTGGAATAGTTTTGTATTTTTTTTGGGTCATGTAACGTGGTAACTTAAACGACATTTTCTAAGCTGCATTGTCAGAACATTTTCACTGAATCTTCTAGTCCATTAATGGAAGAATATTGTGTATTTCTCACGTGCACATTATGGTAAATTGAAGTACTAAAATTATATTATATAGCATTATATACTAAAAAACTATAGAAAAATGCTGTAGCATCATAGTAACTGTAACTATTTAGGGAAATCTGATAGGGTTTACTTTTCTGGACCCAATAAAGCATACACACGTAGAACACATAGCACATGTCTCATTTGACCACTTGGACACAGCATATGGAAATAACACCCAAAGCTTAATATTGTAAAAAACCTATATAAAGGACAGTACAGTAGTAGAGTAGTAGTGTGTGTCTATTGGAGAGACCGGTCAGTTTGGTCAATAATATAGGCCTAAAAATTAATGAGTAGCTTGCCCATTTCCAACAATGTGCACAAGTCACAAGGGAAAGTTAGTGGAGACTCTAAACAATTAAATGGCAACAGGGAAGAGACTCAGCACTCTTTGTCTTTGTCTACTGCACAGAGTTGAGCATCTACTAGACATCTTTAAAAGCATGTAAGGCCAGCTATTAATAGCTTGACTCCAGAAACATTTGACAGATGAAAAGCATCAGCTTTGAGTGACAAAAGAAAGAGAGAGAGAGAGAGAGAGAGAGAGAGCACTGGGACAGAATAAAACAGTGGGTCTTAGAGGAAGCCCATTAGATCACAAATATACTTTAGAAGTTTATGATCACAGCATCTCATGGTTTCCTATGTGGTGAATGTGAACTGAAGTTGTTCTCAAGTGAGGCTCCCCAGGGATTGCTTCCCCCAGATGAGCCCGCCTCTATGTGTGATTGACACTTCCTGTGTGCCTCTCCCCCCTTTTTTCAGAGTCGAATGTTGACTCTGGAGTGGTTACCAGAGATGTTAGAGGAGAGCCAATCAGCACCTTATATATTACTCTTTTTGCTGCTCCAACTCTCTTTGCCCCCCCCCCCCCCCTCTCTCTTCTGTTTTATCATTCAGACCATTTTGTTTTCTTCCTTTTGCTGATACATTGTTTACCTATTCTTTTCATTAACACTTTCTTTCACTTATTGGTTTAAGTTTTACACAATGCTTCGTGAAAATAAATTGGATCACCTGTTAGCATACAATAGATTCTGGATGAACTTTGGAATAGCCTGGCAGAATTGAGGGGGGATATGGGCCTCTGATGGGACTCTGTTGGCTGTGTTAATAGTGTAGGTGGTGGGGCTATACACACACCAGGAGGATGGGGGAGGGGTGAGGCAGAACTGTTAGGTCTGAAGGAGCAGCACTGGTAGTTAGCAGCAAGCATAGAAAGGGTTGGAAATTACTTGGCATTTAGACTGGGTGCAGAAGGTCATAAGAAGGTTACCATACTCAGCCCAGGACTTGCTTATAGTTTACAGGATGCTGCTCGACCAAGCCTAGACAATACTCTTAGTTTGTTTTTTCTTGGGATTATATGATCTAGTTATGTTAGGCTGTATATTATGTAGCCTGCGGTCCTTTACAAAAGTCATGGAGCCATTGCACGGTAACAGATGGATGATATATTTTTCTTTCCATAATATCATCTTGCTTTACAAATAATTTACTCTTAAATGGTGGCATTTTGGTTAGATAGGAGACCAGTATTTGCGTATAGACAAATCCAGGAATCTCCAGGCTTTTTGGGATGGTCGTGGGCATGTTCTTCCAATGTACACAATACTTTCTACAAAGGAGAATAAATCTGTATGATCTCAGCCCGAGATTTTATCAGTTGCAGAGTCAGCCTATGCCCACTCCAGGGAAATTCCTATACAGACACAAACATGCACACATCCATAAACACACACGCACACACACACACACAAGCACATACACCTCATCATCCTCATGTAGAGTTAATGATGAAGGGATAAAACAGAATTAGAATAAACAGACGGGAGGAATACTAAAGAGAGTACAGAGACAAAACAAATAGCAAGCCAAACCAGCCTAGTCCAGACGCACCCACTGTGTGTGTGCGTGTGAAGTGTATTGTGTCGGTGTGTTTACACTGGGATGTCTATGTCTGTTTTTTGCTCTTGTAGCTGAATTCCACAAGGCTGAGGTTGATCTTGATGTTAAAGATTAATCTGTGTCTCCAAATGAAGGATGGAAAACTGGTGGCTGTGCTGGGGACCAGACTAAACTACAGCATGACTACACAGGCTACAGATACAGAGATACACATAATTCATTTGGAGAACAATAAAAAACATAAAACATCTTTCCTACTAGACCGTGAAAAACGAAGATCTTCTAGTATTATATGTAATTTCTTCAGACAGTTATAGGCCAAAATATAAATAGATTTCCATTCTCTTTGTGTAGTGATTTATGTAATGCTTTATGTTGTCAAAAAATATGACGAAGGATTCCTCACACAACCAGTCTGGTTATTGGGAGATAACGGTCTGGTTTCAAGGGCAAAACAGCATATACAGTACATTAGAAACCTACTCGAATTATGATTGTGAACTACTACATGTGTACCCAGTTTGTGCATAGAGAGAAGTCACAGTTCTTGCAACTGAGCTTCATCAGGAAGTAGATATCACAAGCCTTGTGGACCTTATTACAGTCATGTCAATGCAACCACTCCCACAAACAGAATCCTGTCAGACTACTGCTCAGTCAGCAACACTACTCTCATACTGACAGACAGGCTCATAAATCACACACTCTCTCAGAAGGGATCCCTCTCAGTGTAAGCATGTATGTGTGTGTGTGTGTGTGTGTATGCTCTTTTGAACAACTGCTGACATTTATCAGTCTGACCTGTGTTTGTGTTTTCAGTTTAGCATGCTAAATTAACTAAGGACATGGCTGGTCACTCGTGTACAGTATCTACTAATGTAGGTTGGGGTTTAGGGGAAAAAACTATTTTTGTCCTTCTCATCACACACATACCCACATGGAAAACACACACACACACACACAAATAAATAAATATGGGCAGAGCAGGGTGAGAAAACTCTTAAAGGGGTTTTCAAACTTTGCTGACAAATACTGTAACTGAATGTGTGCGTGTATATATATGTGGTGGCCATATGTGGTGTCTCCACCAACTCTCTCAGAAGTGATTCCTTTTGTCAGTATAGCAGAGCAGATCAAGATCATATGAGTCCTATTTACCACAACAACAGTTTTTTTGTCGGATCTTAGTGTTAGCCATAGCAGCTCTGCTGGAACAACTCAGTGTAAGCCATTTCGTAACAACTCAGTGTTAGCCATGTCGTATGCCTTAGATTGGGGAACACAGAACAGTAGGCATCAGCTTTTTATCCCACTGGGAATCACTGACCATTAGGATTGCCAGGTCTGCATGACTGGTCAGGAAAAAGAGACGTCAGTATGACTATTATGGATTTCTGTTTTGGAACCCTTGATATTTCTGAAATATTTATTGACATTGTCTGTCCAGAAATATACTCTTGATTTAAAATAGTGTGTATGCTAACATGACTTCTCACAGATGTAACAAAATGGTGTTAATTAAATCACACTCAAATCAGGTGAGTATAATTTCTGACAGCTGGCCTTACAGCCAGATAGAGAAGCCACTGGTGGAAGGGAACCATCTTGTCAAAAGGGCTATAAAAACACAGTGGAAAGGCGAGGACAATACAGAGCATATAGACCGCTATAGGAGGTGGCACAATCTCTCAGACAGCCTATGCATCAGGAAACATTACACAGTCTCTCTCTGATGGAAGACTGCCTGTTTCACTGGGGTGGAGAAATAAAATTAGCCCTTACATACATGAGGAATAATACCACCACCTAGTGGTCATCGTTGTATCTCATTTAATGTTACCATAATGAGATGGTTTGGCTAGTACTTCAATGTAGTTTTTTATTTTCCTTGGGACATTGAAACTCAGTGGATGTTCAGGGGTCATGTGATGAGGAGATTGAAGACATTAGGAGAATATCAGAACTTGGATATAAATGAAACAAATCCTTGACAAAAATGAACTAATTATTAAGGCCACTGTCACTGCAACACAGGAAATTATTTCAATTATGTATCACAATATGCTACTGCTTTATTAGTATAGCATAATATTTAGATATTTATATTGAAGATATTTCATGTTTAAGTTCAATTAAAGATACCACACATACAGCACTATGACACAGAACACATTCAGAGAATTACATTTCTAATCTATGCTTTGTAAAGTTCTGTGATACTGTGAACAACTGAACAATTCCATTCTGTGAAATTACATACAAAATGACTGTCTATTACTCTTTTTTCAAGGCAAATCACAGATGTCATCCCATTCTGAAAAGTCATTGATAGTGTCCCAGCAGATCAACTGTGCTGCTAAATCAGACCAACTGTGATGACTGGTTTCCATGGGAACAGATTGTGATCTGATGAGTGTTATCCTGCATAAGTTGACTCCCTAACTTTAAAGGTCATAATGTGTGCGTATGTGTGTGTGTGTGTGTGTGTGCGTGTGTGTGTCTGTGCGCGTGTGTGTAGATACACACCCCAAGTGGCAACATTTTGTCAGGGCAAAATGGGGACAACTGCAGGGCATCAGGTGAAAACAGAGTGTGATGAAAACATCATCAGCATGTAATCATCCTCAGCCCATCTCACACGCTGATATGACTGACCATAATCACAGTGGTCTGGGCACGGGATGGGGTGCAGAAAAATGACAATCTCATTTGATTGAAAAACATGGCAAATCCTGGCACATCACCACACACACAAACACACACACACACACAGTCCAATCTATCCAGCTGCCCTACAAACCCACTTCTTAATCCTAAAGCTGTTCAGGGCAGGCCGGTCACCTCCCCCTTCTACTACTCTACAGCTGGCAGCCTGTAGTTTGTGCTGGACTCTCTGTCTCTGTCTCTCTCTCTCATACACACTCTTACACACACACACACACACAAACACACACACACCAGCTTCTATTTCTCACACTTACCCACTTACTCACCCAAACACACACACACACACACACACACACACAGGGCTTTTTACAGGGACGTTTTAGACATCCAATGACTTCCTTAATAAACAACATAACAAAATATCCTGCCTACAGAACATGTGGTGGCAAGACCTGAAGAGAGGCAAACGATATTATATTAAAAATCGTTTCGCCTAAAATATATTCCAAAATCATGACGTTTTAATGGAGATGTTTCGGGCTGTACCATCATCATTGACACGTCAATTATTTCACATATGGGTGAGAGGGGTGTTGCCTGAACATTGCGGAAAGAAAAGTTTTTTTTTCTTATTCGGGAGACACCTGCAACCCCTCCTCTCCCCTAAACCCACAGACTCTGAAAAGGTTGGGGATTCCATTCTTTCTGAAAAGTCCGATAGTGCCTACCTCATGTCAGTTCTACCCCACTCAAAGCCTATATAAAGCCCTTTAAAATAACCACCATGCTCATTCTCGCTCAATTCGAGGAATTTAGCAGAAATGTAAGTAGGCGCGCTCCCGCCGCAGCGCAGCATGTGCGGACGCGCGCTCCCGTCTCCTCCGAGAG
>JAGFZM010000060.1:174925-198460 GCA_017657215.1 Limnothrissa miodon
TGAACAGATGGATTGTATTTGTGGAGGAGCGCAGGGAGATGAGTTGGGCTTATCTAGCACTGGTGTGAAGATTAGGTGGAGTTACAGCCAGTGGGCAGGAGAGAGAGAGAGAAAGAGAAGGAGAGAGAGAGAGAGAGAGAAAGTGGGATTAATTTATTGAAGGAGAGGAGAGGCCAGAGCAGAGCGGCCCGCTGGCCAGTACACACCCTGATTTATTCCGTCTGCCTGGTTGCTGTCCACTCATCCCTGCACACACAGACACACACACCACACACACACACAAACACACACTGACTAATTTAATATACCCTGTCCATGCAAATACCTTATGACATATGTATACATTATGTCATTCTCAGACTAATCCAGAACATATAAACAAGCACACACACATACACTTGGACAGCAGCTATCATCAAATAAACAATTCAGGTGAGCTCATAGCATATGACTGTGCTGAGTCTTCACTATAGCCATGTAACACACACACACACACACACACACACACACACACACGCACGCTCTCACAAGGAGTTAATTTTATGTCTGGATGGCCGGATGCAACACCATTAGCCGAGATGAAGACATCATCTGAGATCTTATTGCTCACACAGACAGCTTCTGCTTCGCCCTTTGAATCTGAGACACTGGGAGCACAGGAGGCATTTTTTATTACTTAAAAGATATAAGATATCGAAGTGGTCCTGTGGTCTGTGGTCCTTTGCCGATCCTTCCCCATCTCTCTCTTTCCCATTAATTTCCTGTCTGTCTCTACACTGTCACTATCCAAATAAAAGGCAAAAAGATATATTAAAGATATAAACACACACACTCTATCATTTTTGATATCTAATAAACACACCTAAACATATTATAATAGACCTATACAGTATATTAAAAAACACTGCACACACACACACACACACATTTGACTACTTTATTTGGGAGGACCAATACTCATTAAAGCAACATTACACCCAAATATTTATAAAGAGCGTCTTGTGTCGCCAACATCAACCCAAACACTAGCGTACAACCATATTGATGTTAGGTGTTTCAAGGGTAAAGATGACATTGCCTTCTCCATATATGTAGACTGCCTATAATTGCTGACAGAACAGTATCTCGCTAATAAAATAAACCAGCTATTTGCAGCCCTCTAACACAGAGTCTATGAACATGTCCTAGACTACCGTAGATAAGAACCACTAGATTTGTACTGTAACCACTTGCTGTAAGAGCATGTACTAACGTGGTATTTTATCATTTTTTTCAGAAAAACACAAGTCCATGTATATCAAAAGAGCATCCCACTTCTAGAACCACAATAGTTCTTAAAGCTTCATTAACAACTACAGTGTCAGGGGTGTTTGGGAAGTCTCTTATAGCATTTTTCAAGGTAGAGTTGTTAGTCAGATTTGAAAACCAGTTCAATTGTATTTTCTTGTTTGTGTGTATTGCACCTTGTCCGTACACTTTACGCAATTCTGTCGCAGTTATGTCCACAATGCGATCGTGACGTATGGTGTACAGGCCTTTAAATTCTCGGCATCCGTTCATTATATGTGCTGTTGTTTCAATGGTTTTGTTATTATGTAATCAACAGAATGGTTCATGTCGTCTCGGACCACAGGGAGAGGTTGTATTGCGTTGGAAGGACTTGCAGTCTTGCTTTGATTACGAATTTTAGAATGCTTGCGTTAATGGCTGGATTGTGCATCACTGTGTGAGAAACTGTATGGCGCACTGAAGGCACACGCACACACACACACACACACAATTCAGGGAAACACAATCCCTTGTGGCTTAACCTACCTCAACTATAAGCTGCTGTGATGTGTTGACTCCTCCTCTGGGTTAGTGGGAATTATTTTAAAGGGTGTTTGAGTACGGAGCAAAACTCACAGCACAGCTTTTCAGGTAAACAGCAGCGCTAAACAGAAGCCTGGCAGGACAATAGAAGGGCAATCTAATGATGCTCCAGACAGTTAATAACATTGTTTCTACATTGATGCTGGAATTGCAATAGGTCTTATTGCATTATGCTTCTGACATCTGTTGGCTTTCTCCCTCCTGACTACTCTTTCCCTCCCCTCTGTCTCTGTCCCTCTCTCCCCCATACTCCTTTTTCTTGCTTGTCCTTTTGAATAGGGAAATGTGTCGATCCTCTGGTTGCCCCGCTTTATGCATCTTCTTTCCTGGCCTCCTCCAGATACAACTTCATATACTCAGCTAACTTTGCCAAACTGTATGGTGAGTACCCTTATGATATCATATCATCAATGCTAAAATTTTCTCACAGGAAATATGCATAATTGTGTGTGTTTGTGTTTGTGTGTGTGTATGTCTGGTGCAGGCAGCAGTGGCTGGTCTCCCTCCCCAATTGACAGGCAGCCATGGCTGCAGATTGACCTGGGGAGAAAGTATCGCATCACAGCCATCTCCACTCAGGGCACCTTCAACTCCTATGACTGGGTGACCAAATACATGGTGTTGTTTGGAGACCGCCCCGACGCTTGGACCCCCTACGTCATGAAAGGGGGAAACATGGTAAAAAGATACCGTCTCCATATTCCAACATTACAAGCATTTATTTTTTGTCTTGACAGCTGGCAGTTGCCAACTGTCAAACTGCATGGAGAATTCTATGTTAACCATGCATTAGAATTTATGGAAGACCACATTATATAACCATTTATGATTGTTAACATGCGTTAAACTCATAAGAAACTTATACAAAAGTGCCTAAACATTAAATAACATGTTGGTATTGTTGAGACGAATTGACTGACTTGATATTTTCTGTAGACTTTGCCAGGGAACTGGAACTACTACCAGGTGAAGAGGAATGTGTTCCACTATCCCTTTACGGCTAAGCATGTGCGGTTTCTACCTATGGGCTGGAACACGGAGAACGGAGGGAAGATCGGTGTCCGGCTGGAGCTGTACGGCTGCGCTTACGGTGAGCATGCCAGCCAAAAAGGTTTTTTTTGTTATTTTAGTTCATTAATAAAAAAACCTCTGCGCACCAATTAAAATATTTTGACAGTAATAGCTTTGAAAAAAAAAGATTGCTGCATACTTATGCACAAAAAAGGAATTAGTTCTGTGAAACTACCTTTATGTGCCTAATTGGAATTGAGAATAAATAAATTGTCGAAATATCTAGAGTTCAGCAGAGCCAGTGTAGCCAATCAAGAAACTTCAGTGAAGGAGAACAAATCTAGCCAATCTTGCCAATAAATCAAGTTCAGAGAAGTAGCCAATCTAAGCAAAAATCAGTAATTAGTGTAGCTGTGGGGTGTTGCAGTAGGGTGTCAGTGGGTGGTCAGTGGGGAGTCAGTTGGCTGTAGAACCTCTGGTCATGAAAGTCCAGAGTCGGGCCTTTGACCAGCACCCTTTGTCCCCAGACTCGTACGTGATGCACATGGAAGGCAACGACATGGTGTCCTACAAGTTCCCCGAGAGGTTCCGCACCCTGCAGGATCACTTTGCCCTGAACTTCAAGACCCTGGAGAGGGAGGGCGTGCTGCTGCACAGCGAGGGCCAGCAAGGAGACCTGATCACGCTGGAGCTCAAGAGAGGACGCCTCTACCTGCACATGAGCCTCGGTACGCAAGAGAGGATAGCAAACAGTTTTACATTTACACACCATTCACTCTTGTTGTTCTTCAGGGGAGGTTGGGGTTGGGCAGATGGGTTCAGACTGGACTGGCACATGTTTCACTAAAACACAAGAGTGAGAATATTCTTTTATTCCTGCAAGTAGTACTCAGAAGGTTCATGGTCAATATAGGATCCTCATTACTGTAGCATTTTCCTACAGCAGAGAGATGGGGGAACGTGTTGCCACACCACAGACTACACACAATACACACACACACACACACACACACACACAAACACACCTAACCATCCAGGCTCCTGACACAAGTATCCCTCACCTCTTCCAGGTAGCAGCACTGTGCATCAGACGGATGGCCTGACCTCCATGCGAGTGGGCAACCTGCTGGACACGCAGCACTGGCACTACGTCACAATCAAGCGCTATGGCCGGCAGGTCAACTTCACGCTGGACAGCCAGACAGAGACGACCATCCTCAACGGAGAGTTCAACTATCTGGACCTGGACTCTCAGGTGTGCAACAGTCACATGCCGATACTTGGCCGATATTTGGCTTAAGCCGACAGTGGTCTGAGATCAATATTTCCACTTAACATGCACTCCTTATGATCTAAAATACTTTGTGAATACCTGTGAATATGATTGCAAGTGGTGATGATAGCAGTGCTCTGCTGCAGATGTATGTGGGTGGTGTGATCGAGAAGGACCTGCCTCATCTGCCCGGGAGGCCAAACTTCAGAGGCTGCCTGGAGAACGTCTTCATCAATGGAGCCAACGTCATCAAAATGACACAGGACCAGGAGCCTGACATCCGGCTAGCAAATGGAAAGGTCTCTCAGTCATACACACTGACAGTCTTGTAGAAAACACATAAGATTATATCTCAAATCAGTAGCACAGGGACATTTACTGTAAATGTCAGGACTGTCAATCAAAGATTGGACCAGATTCTTTTTGGTGGCTTCACTGGCATTTTTTAATTGCAAAGCCACTTAGGATTATTCCACTGAAGATCCAAGTGTTGATAGATGTAAATGTAAATAGTAAATTGCATATATATGAAGGCCTACTATAGAAGAGGTGCATACAGATGTATAGTTTGACTCATTATCTCATTGTCATTAGTCATTAAACCTCTTCTATTGTTGTTGCCTTCAGACAAAGATGCACTTCACCTGCCGTGACCTTCTGTGGAGGCCTATGACCTTCATTGGGCCCAACAACTACCTGCAGGTGCCCGGCTTCTTCCGCAAGCCACGACTGGCTGTACGCTTTAAGTTCCGAACGTGGGACTACACCGGCCTGCTCATGTTCACGCGATTTGCTGACGACCTGGGTACCCTGGAGCTGGGCCTCAGCGAGGGGCAAGTCAACATAACACTCGCCCAACCGGGCAAGAAGAGGCTTCGGTTTGCCGCAGGTGAGGAGCAGCGGTGTCAGGTGACGTTGCTGGGAGGAGAGTACAGCCCACCATTATGGCCTCTCAATTTGAGTCGCTGAACTCAGGTTTAGAAAAAGTAAATGGAAGAAGGGTTGGGAAATGATAGTGGGTCAGAATCAAATCATGGGCATGTAGACTATATACAGACACAGATGCTGTGACTAATGCCTCAGTGTCCCATTTTGTCCTCTGCTTTTTTTAAACTCTGATGTGTCATTGATAAGTGATGATCTCCAGATGATCCAGTGTCAACAGACTTCATTAAGGGTCTGTTGTAATCAGCCGCATTTGCCACAATTTATTACAGAGTTGATTTAACGGAGGACAAAGTAGACTGCAAAGACAGTGACAGAGGAGAGAAGAGTCTTGTTTTGAGCTTGGGCGTAGGACATGACTTATCAAACTGATAGAGCTGCTGAGCTGCCATGGTCTGCAGCCAAGCGTAGCAGCAGAGATTTCTAGACATAGATTTCTGTGCTGTTTGTATACTGAGGCGAGGTGGAGGACACACACACACATCACACACACTCTTTGTTTCGCCCACAGGCTACCGCTTGAATGATGGTTACTGGCACACGGTGGACTTGGCAGCCAAGGACAACCTGCTGTCGGTGACCATAGATGAGGACGAGGGCTCGCCGCTGAAGATCACCAACCCATTCATGGTGCGGACGGGTGACCGCTACTTCTTTGGAGGTAAATGAGAGATGAGATGGAGGTCCCTCGGTGCAGTGAGCTGACAAAGAGCTGTGGTGGAGTGCTAGTGGCCAGAAAGAGGCATTATTCTAGACAGTTGTATGACTTATTCCTGATGGGATTCATTCCTCAAACACACATACACACTCATACACACACACACAGACAGATCACCCACTCACTGACACACACACTTACATACACATTAACACTTGCATACACAATACACACACAAATACACACAGATTGCCTAGCAGCACACCTCCTCAGACCAGCATTTGCCCCAGAATGAGAGAAGTGTCTGCCCTATTTGTATTGCTTATGACACCGCTATTGTAAGTAATCAGAAAATCTATGGAGAGGACCAGTTGTTTTTGATGAAAGACTAAACGGAGCACTTTGTTGCTGGCTGGCAGGCTGTCCAAAGACCAATAACACAGGCCGCTGCGTATCGAAGCTCAACACCTTCCACGGCTGCATGCAGCAGATTTTTGTAGACGACGAGCCAGTGGACATCGACATCATGCTACAGCGGAAATGGGGCCGGTACACAGAGCTACTGCTGGGCACCTGTGGGATAACAGACAGGTGTGTGTGTGTGTATTTGTGTGTGTGTGTGTGACCATTGAAGATGTGAGAAATTTCTGAAAAATAAAGGGGTAAAATACAAATCAACCGTTCTCTTGAATGTGAGAAAACATCATGTGTAAGAGAGTGTGTTTATGTGTACATACATACCAGTGCTTTAGCAAGGCACACAGACCTTATTATAGCCTCATACCCTCCTCCATATGATCTATAATGTAATGGATATGACAGTCATTGCCTCGTTCTGCCCCCTCTGTGTGTGTCTCGGGCGACAGGGTCATGGCACATAACTACAGAGATGTATGGTAATGCCACTCTGAGAGGCTAGGCCATCCACGGACACCAGCACTCACAGGAGATGAAAGATTTTCTGCCATCAGCCTGAGGTGTCTGTGTGCAAAGTTAGGTGCAAGGGCAAGGGACTGCTCCGCCACAAAAATACTGATACAAAGACACAGTGCCTGAAGCTGTGGTTTAAAAATAGTGATATAAATAAATCTTCGCTGTGCTTTTTGGGAAGCGCTGCCGCTAACCTTTTGGGTCATTAGTCACACAGCAGGAGGATTTACTGGGATGAGGAGGAGAGGCAGAAGGCTGCCGTTTTAATTGGTTCACTGGAAAAAAAAGGAGAAAGAGGAAAAAAATGTTCACAGGACAAGCTGCAAGAACTATAGGGATTTGTTACCTAAATCTGTGAGAAGTGGCAGAACATAACATGGCCGAGTGACTGTGATATGCACTTGAGGAGACTTAGAAGCTGAATGTTGGTGTCAGTCAGGTTTGATTCTGGGGGATATCAGTCTCCGTCCTCAGAAGATTGAGAGAGCTGTCTAATATCCTATCAGGGGAGAGGTGGGGACCATGTGACCTGACAGGAAGAATGACAGAATGAATGATTCTGTTAGATTTCATGCCTCGCCATTAGTATTCTGACTTGTGCCTCGGTCAGTCTAGTGGTGAAAATGACCTCCTCGTTCACAGCAGGTTCTGTCTCTCGGCAGGTGTACGCCCAACCCGTGTGAGCACGAGGGTCGATGCATCCAGTCGTGGAACGACTTCTTGTGCGTGTGCGAAAACACCGGATACAAAGGGGAAGTCTGTCACAACTGTGAGTTGTCATGCCCAGTAAAAGAAAGGCAAACTGTGATGGTATATTACTATTGACAAAGGACAAGAAATGATGACAGAATGTGTCAGCGTGTCAATGTCTCTCCCCCTGTCCTCGATCATGTCCTCAGCTGTGTATAGGGAGTCGTGTGAGGCCTACCGACTCAATGGGAAGTACTGGTCAGGGAACTACACCATTGATCCAGACCTAAGCGGACCACTGAAACCCTTTATGGTCTACTGCAAGATGACACGTGAGTGTCATACTACACAGATACTGGACATTGCCTGTTGATAAAAAAGCAAAACAAAACTTCTAAATTCAAATTCTAGACTTCTGTGTAGGTTAGAAGTTAATAGTAGTAAAACAAGTCAGAAATCAGTTGAAAGAAATACTAATTGGGGCTCTTTGATTTCTAATTTCTCTTCTGAATCTGATTTCATTTCCAAACAGCATTCAAATCATGGACGATAATAGAGCACAACCGTATGGAATACACCAAGGTGTCAGGCTCCTCCGTTGACCAGCCATACATAGGTGAGGTCCATTACGTCAACTCCACCTGGGATGAGGTCACTGCTCTGGCCAACACGTCCTTGTATTGTGAGCAGTGGATCGACTTCTCTTGCTACAAGTCCCGCCTCCTCAACACACCCAGTGAGTGCCCAGATAGTCTCAACACCACTCCTTATTCATTTTTGATTGGTGCAAAAACAATTAGCTTCCTGATGGTTTGCATATTAATGTGTTCAACAGAAATGACCAGTGTTAAAGTATAATGGTCAATGAATTGAACGTGCTTCCAATGATTGGTATGTTGTCAGATGGAAGGCCGTACAGCTTCTGGATTGGTCGCAATAATGAGAGTCATGAGTACTGGGGAGGAGCCTTCCCAGAGAGCGGAAAGTGCGGCTGTGCCATCAACCATACCTGCACCGACGCCAAGTTCCAGTGCAACTGTGATGCAGACTATCGCCAGTGGTGAGAGAGACAGGAGAGAGGGTGAAACATGAAACATGGAGAGAGGGGAGGGTTGTTTGAGATATGGCTCATGTGAGTTATTAGCAAGTCATTTGTCAAAGTTTTTAGTGGTCAATCGTCTGCGGCCGTGTAATCTCTGCAGGTACTCCGATAAGGGCTACCTGATGTTCCGAGACCACCTGCCTGTCAGAAAGATCGTTATTGGCGACACCAATCGCACCGGCTCAGAAGCTCAGTTCAGCCTTGGGCCGCTCCGTTGCCATGGAGACCGTAAGTCACGGGGCTCCCTAAAACCACTGTGGAAGTGTTTGTCTACCACATTTATCTAACATAAAATCACACACCATTACAGACAGAAAATAACTAGTATAATAGTAGCACTATAGAAGTAGTTTACTACTACTTCAAATTAGTATAGTAATTATCAGACTAGTCTTTAGTTTATCCGATTGCACTTTTATTTTTATCCAGTAATCATACAATATGTGAAAAGTGTAAAGTGATTCTAGTGTATGTAGGCAATAGAGTTTGCAGTGTTGCTATTCCTATAGGCTTTATGCATTGGAATCTGTTCTGCTCCCTTCTCATAGGAAGCATTTGGAACACTATTGCCTTTACTAAGCCCACCTACATCACGTTTCCCACATTTGTCCCTGGCCCCAGCGCTGACATCACGTTCCACTTTAGAACCTACCGCTCCAGTGGTGTCTTCGTAGAGAACGCAGATGACCACCATCGCAGTTTCATCCGTGTGGAACTAAACTGTGAGTAGACCAGTCATAGACCTCAGTATATCTGGATAAATTCTCAAATTTCATCTTACATAAAATGTTTACATTGTTATAGAAAAAAGGCAGAATTGTAGGTCAGTAAAAGTGACCTACACAGACTCTAACAACAAACTTAATTAACCATCTATTGGAATCAATTATAATCCATAATCCATCATTTTCTGAATTTTTCCCAACACCTCCATCTTCCCTCATCTCCACCTCAGCCACCCATGAGGTGATATTTGTTTTCATGGTGGGGGATGGCATACAGAATGTGACGCACCGCTCGCCGCGACCGCTCAATGACAACGAGTGGCATTACGTGGAGGCTGAGATCAATGTGAAGATGGCGCGCCTGAAGGTGGACTTTTACCCACCTGCCATCCGGAAGTTTCCAGGCCAGACCTACGTGTCCATGCAGTTCAGTCAGCCCCTGTTAGTAGGTGCGTTGAATCGAATGAATTGGCGCAACATTCAGAATGGTGTTCACTGACATCTGTGCTAATGCTACACAAGGTTTCAGTTTCCGTTTCAGTTTAGATTCTGATTCCGTTTCTTTCCATTTCTTTGCTGGTTCTGGTTCTAATCTAATTCCAATTTTTATTCTCTCACCTTTTGGTCCTATAAAGGTGCTGCCAACCACACGCTGAGACCTTTCCTGGGCTGCTTACGAGGCTTGCGGCTCAATGGTGTACCGGTGGACCTGGAGGGGAAGGTGAACGAAGAGGTGGGCATCCGGCGAAACTGCACGGGTGCGTGCCTGAATGCCACCATTCCCTGCCGAAACGGCGGCCAGTGCATCGATGGATACGCTGACTACTGGTGCGACTGCAACAATACTGCCTTTGATGGCTTTTACTGCCACAAAGGTAAGTGACTGAAGCATCAAAGTTTAAGATCTTTGAAATTAGCAGCAGTTGACCACAGTGCTAAACAGTCCAACTAGGTAAAGAGACATACATACGGCCTAAAAACATAACACAGAAAGGACACAGAAAGGTACAGACACAACAACGCAGCACAACTTTTCTGAATACTGAATGGCCTCCTGTTGCTGAGCTAAAATAAATAACATCCACAGCAGAGAATGGCCCGGAACACAGAAACTCTCTTGTATTCAGACATTCTGCACACAATCAGTCATGCTTTACACAGTCAAACCCAGATACTTAAACTTTCCCCTCCTGACCTGACAAACAGACCCAACTCACTGCCCCCTGGTCTGTGAAGGTGAATTACTACTGAGGGTTTTTTTTTCAATGACGGGACATCACCATTACTACCACATTCATTAAATCCTATCACACGCACCACCAAGCAGAACCTCCCCTATGCCTGGCACAGGCACAGAGATAATGACTTGATGCCCAGCAGACAGAGCTCACAACACTGTATATCGCATCTGCCTCTGCATTATGTGGCTCTTAGAGTCTGTGTAATTCATTTTGAGGTGCAATAAAATGGTCTAGCTGGAGTTGGTTGATTAGCGTATATTTTCTGCCGCTTGCGTGGGGATGCCATCTGTGTGTTTATGTGTGTTTGCGTGCGTGGTTTTGTGCAAACCTAATCTGTACGGCAGCAAGGCTAAAAAGCACCGCTGGATATCAGCGTTAGTGATTTTTGAACGTCAGATTAAAATGATCTCTTATGATTGGCCTGGGCTACTTAGCCAAACCATTAAATAGATATGGCTCTGTGGCTAAGTAGTATAGCGGTATGTAGAATGTAGAGTAGCAGTAGTGGAATATGTAGAAAATCTTCTGTGAAAAGCAATCCCTGTCCATGTGCTAGTGGTACTGTAAGTGTTGTCTCATGCCGGTGCTGTTGTGTTGGCAGACATCGGTGCCTACTTTGAGGCAGGCTCTTGGCTCCGCTACGACATCCGCAAGGAGCCCATCGACGAGGACGCGTGGTGGGCCAACTACTGGATCGACCCGCACTGGCACAACTACAGCCTAGGCTACAACGACACCACTGACGACATCGAGTTCAGCTTCAGCACTGTGCAGACACCAGCCGTGCTGCTCTACATCAGCTCTTTCTATAAGGATTACATCGCTGTGCTGTTAAAGAGAGATGGTACGATACACACACACACACACACACACACATACACACACACAAACAAACACAAACAATAGGACAAAATAGACATAAACATACACATACAAAAAACACTCACACATAATGTACATACCCATACATGGTCACAGGTAGTGTGTGTAAAATAGTGTGTGTGTATGTGTGTGTTACCACAGGAAGTCTGGCTCTGAGGTATAGGCTGGGTATAATGACCTATAAGTACCAGCTCACTTACCGAAATCTGGCTGATGGCTACCCTCACTTTGTCAACATTACCAGACACAACAGGACTCTGAGAACACAGGTAAAAATCTACCGCTTACCTACTAGCCACAAACTCAGCAGTCAGTGCTGGTCCTGTATGACTACATGTGTGTGTGTGTGTGTGTCACAGGTGGACTATATGGAGCCATGGTATGAGGTGGTGGCCCTGGAGGTGGATGCCAGGTTTGACTCACCCAAATCCATGTTCCTGGGCAGAGTTATGGGTAAGTGTTGGTCATATAAACAAAATATGTGCTGTCTGTTTTTTTCGCCTGTCTGATTTGCTCATCCTGTCTCTGATTCAGAGTCTTTTCATCTTCTATTTCTATCTCTGTTCTATTTTTATTCTCCGCAAAAAAACTCACACCTTTATTTGGAGAAGGAAGATGACAGTTGCACAAAATGTTTGCCTTCTCTCTCTCTCTCTCTCTCTCCCTTGTTTTCTTCTCCCTCTCAGAGGTGGGTGATATAGACTATGAAGTTGCACGGCACAACAGCCCTGGTTTACAGGGCTGCATCTCTGGTGTGCGCTATAATATCTTCGCCCCACTGAAGACGCTTTTCCGGCCAAACGTCACAAATCCACCGGTTACAACGCATGGCTACGTCGTAGAGTCCAATTGTGGCGCCTTCACTCCTATACATGGCTACGTTCCATGGGAGGTTGACCCATGGTGGACTGGCTTATGTAAGACTCCATTTCCCAGAATGTATTTGTAGTCTCAGTTGGATTGACTTTTTTCATTTCCTATGACTGAAAGCAGTGATAACAGCAGCAGTTATTCTGAATGTCATAAAAAGGCGCCTCAGGTTGTTTAAAGATGTAGGGCAGATTTCCCTAGCAAGCTTTAAGATAACTGATCACATCCATTTTAGGTCACGTCTTTATCCCAGTTACAGAGAATTCATTGCAGGGCCCATGTAGGTCTTTTCTAGGGAGGTCTTTACTGCACAGGTGAACTGAGCTTTCTCCTTTCTGCTACTGTGTTCTCTAGTCTTCTACTACATCCACGATGATGTGACCCCACCTTGGATGACCCGTAAGTGCAGTGGTGGACCACTCTTGAATCACTCATCTCTGCTTGTCAATATTTAATGTCACCAGTCACCATTGCTCTGTCAGCCCTATACATTTTCTGTGATCTTTCTTTTTCTCTCTTTTCTTCTTTTCTCTCTCCCTCTCCATGCATGAGTCCCATTTTTATTTCATCTTCCTTCCCCCTGTCACCCTCTGCCCCTGTCAGAGACGACCTCTCACTGCGCTAGTAATTCTGTCAACAGCAGAAATCCTTTTCCCAGACCGCTGGTGGAGAGAGCTAGGGATTATGGGATGGAGAGATAATGGGCTTTTGGTATTTGCCTGTCTATGAAAATGACAAAAATAGTAGCGGACAAACAGAAATACATACACACACACAGGCACACACCTTAATGTTCAGAGATGTATTACACAAAATGAGGATATTACGTTAAACTTAACACACACATTGACAGCAGATTAGTAATGAGCCCAACTGGACTCTCTCTTTCACACACATACACACAAGTTTAACACAAAACAAAAACATACAATTGCACCAGTATCTGGTCTGGTCCAAGATTACATGGGGATAAATTAGATCAGATTATCTCTTTTAGATATCTTATAGAAGTATTCATGAAGTAAGTATTCCTTTGACATCAGTAAAAGATCTGTACGGTATATGATGAAAGTACTAATAAACAGGGTAAAATATATAATGATTTATACAACTTATGGCTTCATCTCTAATAGCCTGTATGTTACTTGTGTGTTTACTTGTGTGTGTGTGTGTGTTCCCAGTAATCATTGGATCTGCCGCCATCCTCTTCTTCCTCATCTTGTATGGGCTGTACTTGTATCTGTACCGGTATAAAGGAAGCTACAACACCAATGAGCCCAAGAACTTGGAGTCTCCCAGCAGTTCACGGCCGCTCACCGAACCCCCCACCAAGGAGAAAGACCTGCAAGAGATCCAGGAGGAGCCCCACAAGGGCTAGTGTGCTAGCGCTAATGCTTTTTCTCTTCCTTCGGCTTTCACTCTTTCCCTTTCTCTTTTTCTCCTTCAGATTTCCCCTCCATTTCTCTCAATTGTTTTTAATCCACTTCTCCTTCTCCCCTTTCACCTGTGTGACTGAAGTGAACTGGTTGACAAAGAATGGGCACCATTAGCGTACGCTAATACTTCCTGAGGACTTCATCAGGACCCCATGGCTTGCTGACTGAAGTGCCTGATTAATGATAACGCAATAGCGCATAAAAGCAAATGCAGGACAGTTAGAGGCAATCACTAGAAAAGCTCAGTGCAACAACCTTTCCCTAACAAAACCCAAACTCTACTCTGTACTCACCTTCATCAGATCTCCCTCCATGATCTTTGACCCTGAGGAGAGATTGGAACGCCAGCCAAAAGACTCCTCTCACAAGCTTCACCATCAGTTCACACTTACAGGACGACACAGTCATTTTGGCAGCAACATGACTTGAAAAATCTCCTGACATATTTGCCAAGTATATATATGTCCCAATTATACCTGCAGTCAGACTCTAAAAGATTCTAAAAAAGCATGAAACCATCAGACGATTCCAGCGAAACATGACACACATTATTGTGCAACATGGTCTTTAAGTATATGAAATATTGGCGATATTAAGATCCTGACTTTTGTACAAGTATTTATGATGCAACTATTCGTGAAGATTCTATCTGAATTAAGATTAACCCCATTATGTATCTGGCGCTGGTTTGGAACAGGTGCATTAACCTGAGCTCCATGGTTTGAGGTTTCAGCACAACTTGTAGGAGGTGTTAAGGCCAAAGGTGTTAGCATGTATGTGATGGAGCCTCAGCAGAATGTGAGTAGCTCAATGGGGCCTCCGATTCTGTCTGAGCAGCAGAAATCTGAGCAGACCGTGCTGAGTAGGACATCTAAAACTGAAGCAATCTGAAGACAAACATCTTTTTTTTGGAGACATAAGGTTTTCATGGAAAACTGTAAAATACTGTAAAAATCCAATAGATATACAATGATTCTGTATAATCATGGTTCACTCTGTACTTATTGCGCTTCACAGATTTCCAAACGGCATTTTCTTTACATTTTAAAATTCAGCCTAATGTGGTGTTGCAGAAAAACAAAACCATCCGGTGCTAGTGGGTGTTACAGTCTAGCTTCAGGGTTAGGTCCCGAACTTGAAAGCTGAGTCGAGCCACACTCATGAAGAAGTGTGTAGCCATTAGTGCACTCTCTGAAGTGGTATAATGAGCACTGTGTATATGTGTGGGGGATTGTGTGAAGTCAGAGGACTTGTGTTTGACAAAGTAACAATAAAAATGTGTCTCAGGGTTTGCTGGAGAAAGAAGGCATGATGTTCATGTTTGACGAGAGCGCTTCTGTCCTATATGCTTGTGGCATAGGATGCGGTGTCAGCTGACAGAAGTAGTCAGGTAGTAGTTACAGCAGGTTTTAAAGTGGGTTACGATCTCTCCTGACGCTATTCACTAAATGTCTAGAATGTCTATCACTTCACTTGAGCAGGACAGACGTGCTTGGTACATCTAAAGTCAATAGCACAAGCCAAACTGATGGTCCAAGGAAGGACTCCACGTGTTGTGAGCAAATCAATGTGGTGTGTCACCCAGGTGACTTCTGCTTGACTAGAACAAACACCTGAAGCCCTCTCTGGACAAATATCTTCACTCCAGTTTCTTTGTTTTGTATCTTCTGGAAATATGTTTGTCCTGGTAGATCTGTTGTTGAAAGTGTGTTTTTCGGGATTCAAATACACTGTGTTTATATCCTCTGCAAACACACAATCAATATTTGTGCCATGTGTAGAGGGCTGCTTTAACAAAAAGACTATTCTGCCTATGGTCTAATTTGATGGTGGTCTTTAGGTGACAGAAAACATACCTAAACTTTACTGCTTATTAGTTTTAAAAAGTGTGAATGAAATGACATTTCAATGTCTTTTCGTCACATGCACAATAGCTTTACAATAGCTTGCTTTTTTTTTTTTGCAAGTGAAAGTGCTTCCATAGAGTTCACCTCACCTCAGTGCTGCCTGTGATCATCGGGGACGCTTGTCCTCTGTGCTTTGCTGCTCAGCTGAAATGTGTCCTCAGCTCAGATTTCCGACCCCTGCTGTGCCTGTGGTTGGGCCATTTTTGGAACAGTCCAATATCTGCACTGGCGATAGTGAATGGACGAACAGATCAGAATTATGTACCAGATACCTGCTTATGGACTTTCGTGTATTATGCTAACAGCCATCTCCCTTCTCTACCCTAAAAGGTGTTTCTGAATGCACCACTGTAAATGGCTACTGTCCTGTGCCTCTTCATCGCCTCCCAGTGGCCACCAGGCCCAACTACACACAGCAGATAATGGAATTGAGTTGAGTATGAGCAGACTCTGAGATCAATTACGTCATCCTTTTCACCAAGTGGGCTGTGGTATTCATCTCACTGATGCCTGCAGTAGGACTGCATGTTTGTCTCCGTCCTTAGCTACCCATGAGATCATCGTAACCAAAGCAGTAGGTGGTGATGCCATCGTGCTGACTACAGTGCTGACAGAAGAAGGTCAATGTCAGAAGCCATTAGAAAAAAAATAATAGAATAGAAGCCATGTGCCATTTTTCTTGAAAAGCTATGCATCCTAACAGCATGTCTTTAGCACTTTGCTTCGTAATGCAATAATGAGTTTCTTCGCTTCCAGCACTAGTCAAGTCACCTAAGACACCTCTTGTTGCACTTAGAGTATTCTATTTATGTATACGTGAATATATTCAATGTATTTGAACTTACGAATGGTTACAAATTGACGAATGGTTGAGAGATGCTGGAGTGGGTTTTGACTGTGAGTTGTTAGGGAAGGACTGTGGGTCATGGTTGCTTCATGTGCGTGCTGTTCTGCGACTGGTCTGACTGAGGACTCTGGCTGCTAGGTGAAACCCACTCCATTCAGTCCACTGGGGCCCACCCTTCTACCTCTGGATGATCACTTTTCATTTCTGCCGCTGGTCCTCCCACACCTATCCCAGAGTTCACCTCTTTGTCCTTGTTCCGTTTGTCTAGCTCCCCCCCCCCCCCCCTCTTTTGTCATAATACAGCTCAAGACCATCATGTCTTACAGAACAGGGATTCTCAATCTATATTTGTATTATCTTGTTCTAATAGTGTATGGAGAGTATGTTTTTGGGTGGGTCGTGCAACTGTTAGTCATGCCACATAATATGCCACCGAGATGTCACGTCAGTTTCCCTCTTCCTGTTATGAGTGAGTGAATGCAGCTGGGAACAAGTCAAGCCAGTAGCCAGTACAAAAGCCTTCGTGTGTGGGACAGTAACGTCTTGTTAAAAAGTGACTTAAGCATTCCTAGCACAGCGAAATGTATGTCTTTCAAGCAGAATGTGTGTACATAGAGACTCATAAACACATTAGTCCAAGCCAACTGTTTTGAAGAGAAGGGACACAATGTGGGATGTGTAGAAAATCACTGGATCGTCCAACAGGTCCATGTTGGTTTCACAGGTTTTGTTTTTTTGCTGTTGTCTCTTTTTTTATCACTATATCACAGTTAAAGGGGAGCTAGAAGAGTGAGTTTGGTTCACATTGTCAAAGTTCATGTTCAGGGGTCATAGGTCAGGGAAAGCTCTTCTGGGTCACCTGCAGTATTATATCACCTACAGAGGACATTAATTATTCCTATTTTTTTTTCCTTTTGTAGTATTTTTTTGTCTGTGTTAACACCGTTGTATATATAACCATGACTGTGTATAATTCAGACGCTAAACCAAACTGTCACTTCAATAAAATAAGCTTGAAGGAGCACCCTGTCTTCACTTCATTTGAAATAAAAAAGAAAGAAATAAGTAACTTTGCCACCCCATGACACAGAATGCAGTATAAATGTAGAGTTTATTTCCTTCCATACACATATTTGCTCACATGTACATGACAGGAGATCCATTAGCATTTTTGATGTGTCATTTCAGCAAAGAAGTGCACACACGTCTCAGATTGCTCGTCATACATCTTTTGAAATGAGGGAATGGGTGCCAATGACAATAGAGGACATCTTTCAGGCAGGAGGCGACCTGTGTGAGCATACACACACATGGACACACCTAGTTGCACACACATGCATATGTCGACTCCCGCAGGCTGCACGCGGCCTTCAGCTTGCCACAGCTGTGGTACCCACCCACAGTCTCACGCCCCATGGCCTCCTGGAGTCATCGTAAAGAGCCATAAACCAGCACTACGCCAGTAAAAACCTCTTGTAAGGCCTCCCCTAAAGCTCTCAGGGTAACTTCATAAGGACTTTATGACACATAGTAGCATAGAAATAGCTTAATATGATATATTTGTAAACATATTCTTCATTGGACATAAAAATACTTAAGGCCTGGTTGTATTTGGTAACATTTCTTCCAAGAGAGGGGATCATTTGAGATGATAAACAAGCCTTGTAAACAAGCTTTTTATGTGTGTTACATTTTCAGGTTTCAAAAAGTTCATTGCCTTCCCTTTCTTGTCCCAGTGCATTTGGTCCAAATTCAATGGCCATTCCATAACGTAGGGAGTCTAACCCTGTTCTCCACATGTGCTCTCAATCTGGTCAAACATTTTACAGTTGAAATCAATGTAATCAAAATGCTGTAGATTCTCTTAGCAAGGTGTGTTCGGTTAATTGAGGACACAACTGACAAGTTCAGTCAAGTATGCAAATCTGGGACACAAGGAAGATGTAAAATGTGCCATGGTGTGTGAGAAGAAATAAGATCGATGACAACAGCTTCAGTTGTGTTTGGATGTATTTCCACTGCACCTCCTATAGGGGGCAGCAGATGTCCCACAGCTCCCTATGATGTACTATGAGACTATGAGGATGTCAGCCTGGTTTCCATAAGGGGAAATAAAACTGCAGCACACATTAATAACAGAATTTCACCTAATGGGCAGAGCTAGCTAACGGACAACAATACAACATGAATACTTTGTGGACTGACCACAGAGGGAGATGTTAAAAACATGTATGTTTTTTTTTTTTAAGAAAGAGATTGATTATATTTTACTGAAAATGATGAACTGTTAAATTGTACACAATATTTTAAATCAATACAACACAGTTGATAGGCATCATAGGTTAAATTTTAGATAATGTGTAAGTATCTTTTCACCCTTGTAGTAATGGTAGTGGTGGTGGTGGTGAGAGAGAGGGAGGGGGGGGGGTGCAAATCTGAATTTGTCATGAAAACTTTGGGATTCATGGAACTAATATAAACAGTGCAATCCTAATCCTCTATCTTTCCCCAGTCTTTCACTATCTCTAAGCCCTTTCGTCTTTGTCTTTTAATCCTTCATGTTCTAATCTCCCACTCGCCCCTCTGTCTTCCCAACTCTATCCCCCATGGAATGCAACTCCAAAAACCATAAAACAGACGGTTCCCTCTGTTCTAGTACAATATAACATCAGCGTTTCTTTATTTTTAACCTCGGTGTCTCTACGGGCCAGGCCACCTGAACAACAACATGGCAAATATACTGAAACAAAGTCATATGTAGGTTACCCGTCTCTCATGTAGGTTATGCTCTCTCTTATTTCAAACCAACTTTCTGCAAACTTTTCTCCCCTTTTTCATCTAAATGAACAGCTTTTTGTTTTGTAACTCCGGACACACACATTCATTAGGTCGGTATATTCTTATTCTCATGGTTTCACTGAGAATAATATGTCTGTAACAGATACTGACAAAGTTGTGTGAACTGTTTCTAATTGCTGAGTTGAAGACAGTGAAACATTATGCGGCGTGCAGGTTTAGCTCGGGGACAAGCTACGGAGGCTAATACACAAGGCTTTGAGTTGGTAGCCTGCAGGGGAAAAGCCACTGACCGCTGTGTAAGATGACTTAGACTCAACACGTTCAACAGGTGTGTCTGTGAACTTTCACGGAAATAAGAGAACAACTCAGCGTGCGTGGAGTACAGTGCGCTACACCTATACCTAGAGCAGCAGAGCGGAGAGCTATGGAGATATGAACCGACATGGAGCACTAACTGGACAATAGCAACGACTAGAGCAACACTGAGGCATAGGTTGGTTCTACTCGGACCAGACTAGCTAACAAACAGAGCTTTTTTGGAGACGCAGACTGGGAGAGCGGGTCTGATAAATAGAGCAAGACAAAGGCTAAGGACCTCAAGAGGGTTCAGGAACGAAGAACCTGAAGCAAAGCACAGCACACTGATTTGTTAGAGAGACACCTGGGGGAAGGAGGGTGTTTGTGTGTGTGTGAGTGTGTGTGTGTGTGTGTGTGTGTGTGTCTGTAGAGAGAGTGTGTGCTGTGTGTGATTGCGTGATTGAGATTATTGACTTGACGTGTACAGAAGGGCTGTCATCCATTGTGGTGGTTGGTCGGCTGAGCGTCAATGGCATACAGACCAGACTAGGTGTGGCAGAACGGAGTTGGGGTCAGGAACTTGGATGTTAATTCTCAAGGTTAGAGGTCAAAGTTCAGGGTGCAGAGGACGAGTCTGTTGCCTAGGCAATATCGATCTCCCTCTCAATTCCCACATACTTCAGTGCATCTGCTTGGCTGTATCTGAAAGAAATGGAAAAAACGCTGTGTTTAAAAAACACTTAAAATACACTGTGCTTATGTGTGTGAGTTGTGCTTATCTGCTAGTGTGTGTGTGTGTGTTTATGTGTGTGTGTGTGTGTGTGCATACATTTAGGTGTCTGATAGTAATTGTGCTTGCACTGTGTGGTTAGTGTGTGAATAATGTGTTTATTCTTATATTTTTTATCTATTTTATATTTTATTCTATATCATCAATTATCAATTAACTAAAATCATCAATTAACTTAAGTGAAGTAGCATTTTCATTAGCAAATTTTATGGACATGACTAAAGTTCTAAAAAACTTGAAGCTGCCAAATAATGTTTTCCCTATAAGGAAAATAGGCCTATGTGACAAATGATTTAACAGTCATGTACAGTACATATAATGTTGATGGTGTGTTGGTCATGTGTTGATAATGTGGAAGCAAAGCTTTTGTGAAGCTGGTTCACCTGTAATCAAAGAAAAGCTCCTCTCCTTGCTGGATGGCTCGCTTGGCAAAGATCCCAATGCGATGGTCTCCATTCACCATGACAACTACAAAGGAAATATGTTTATTAAATGAAAAACACAGATTAAATTGCTTTCAAGGGTAATTTTTGGATGATTAAAACTCCATATACTAAATTTATAAAGTTTGGTGTTGTCCATTTCAACTCACCTAGAAAGCATTTTATTCTGGATTCTTTTGTTCAAAATGTAACAGACTACAATACTGCAGACTCCAGTACAGTCAAATATTTATTGTTGACCTTACAGTAACACCATGTAGTCAATTCAAAGTGTGCTCTTTGTTTGTATGAACATTATGATAATATTGACACACAGGCTAGCTTCTCAGATAACTGTCCCATCATAAAAAAACAGTGTGAGACAGTGGAGCTCAGTTCTCCAACTGAGACCGTGGCATATAGAGAAATGTAAAAGCAAAGCCATGCAAGAAACACAAACTCCTTAGGAACACTATCATAACTCCACAACCCATACTCTTAGCCTCTTACCTTTGGCATAGCAGTTGGGATTGACGGAGTGATTGGCAAAACGGATTTTGTTCCCTTTCCGTGTGGCGTCCACGACAAAGTCTAAATGGCAAAAGAGGGAAGCAGGGGTATGATTGCATGCTGGGATGTAGGTGGATGCAGAGGCCTCGACAGAGTATTTGCTCTCTCACCATTGTTCAGATTGAAGAGGAAGCTGGACATGTATTTATCATAGATTCTCCCACGTCTGTCTGCCTCATCCTGTGAAATCAACTGGTTGCACAAATGAACAGTGTGCACATGCACACGCACACACACGCACACAAACACACACACACAGTACAGTGTCATATAGAGACAAATCCTGAAAATGTACAGTCATGGTGTGTGTGTGTGTGTGTGTGTGTGTGTGTGTGTGTGTGTGAATGTGTGTATGGTCTTACCTCTCCACAGTACTCAGAGATGAACTCATTCTTCTGAACAGACTCTTTGATGAAGGTGCCCCACCCGGCCACATCAGACGGAGCCAGCAGCAGATGCTGAACACAATGATAAACACAAACTCCCATCGCTTAAAACATTTAATTAGGATTTTATAGGATAATAATGATTTGTGTTATCAAACACAGTGGGTGATGACCTGAAAAGATCATGACTTAAATGTTGTCAAGCTTTTATATACCGGAAGGCAATTAATAATGACTATACATCTATCTATCTATCTATATAAAGTCACTCAATTCAATTCAATTTCATTCAAACAACGCATTACACAAATGTTGTAGCCCTTAACAGCAGAGAGCACCTATGAGCATATATTGTGGTCAAAGAAGAACCCTTGGGCAGATCCATGGCTCAAGGGACTAACCCAACCGCCTTTGGGTCACGCAAGGTTTGCAGTCGACTGCAATTAGTCCATGGCGTTAATATGGCATCATAATAATAATCTTAAGATATAGTACCACATCATTGAATCCATAGTGTTAACATAGCATCATAACAATATAGAATCATATCCCATAAAAATCCCAATAAAAGTCACTCTAATTTATTGACTGGCACTGACTTGTCATAGTGGTCTAGGCTCAGAGTGCATACCTTCTTCAGGCCTCTCTGGATGCTGCAGTTCTTGCAGGACACCTGCTTGCTGTCCCAGTGGTCGGACGCGCCGCAGGTCATGCACAGGTCCGGGTCACACTCGCGCACAGCCAGGTAGCACGGACACTGCTTAGTGTTGCACTGCGTCTTACAGCGGCAGCCTGGGAAACGGTTCTGACCTGCAGACGCACAGACAGGATGATAAGGACGACGGGGAGGTGGATGAGGATGAGGAAGAGGAAGAAGGGCGAAAGGAGAAATGGAGTGAGCTTGGAAAGAGCACACACAAACTAATCGTTAGGGGATGACTTCAACTCCTCAACTCAATCACCAGGTCCGATCCATGTTAATAAAATCCTTATCTAGTTGTTTGTTTGCTCAGTCACTAATGTAACACTAATGTAACAACCATGCTTTCCATGAAGATTTTTTAAAAGTCTTTAAAAAGTACCAGGAGATAGTACAGTAAGATATTTTTATTTCTTAAAGCAATGGGAGAGTTGCTTGAAACCAGCCATCCCAGTGGAGAGCAGACAGGGGTCGACCCTCTCTGTGCGTTATTAGACAATGAGCAACACAGAGGCGTAACCAAGAGTGCAGCTGGTCTCCAAAGCTGTCGGGGCCTGAATGACATCACTTACATCACCACAGGGTGACAAGCCCTGAAATCTGACCCCCTAAAATTGTTACCATGTCCTAAAAAAATAGAGAAACATCAACTACACTATGTGATGAATTTAATGCATCAAAAATCAAAACTTTTTAAAAAAAAATTTTAATGTCCCCACTCTGCCTGATCATTAAACTACAAGGCCTTTCCGCCACCCATTTAACTTACTGCACCACAACAACCCTCCAAATCTTCTTCTCGGTCTCTCCTATTTTTAGTAGCATCCCACACAAAGACAAATGAATTTTTGAAGCTTTCATGTTGCTGTGCGTAGTGATGCTAACGGCTTGGCTCAGGCGTAGTTCCTGCTCATGGCATGTGCTTGTGTTCGAGCTCGGATCATCGTGCATTTCTGAATCTCATGAGCCCACACATCTGTTCTGTGTAGGCTGTATGGTTCGGTGCGTGTGTGTGTGTGTGTGTGTGTGTATGTGTGTGTGAAAGACAGTGGGGCTGTGTGGTCTGTGCACGCTCAGGGATAGATTTCATGTGTGTTTGCGTAAGTGTGCGTAGGTCTATGTGTCTGCTGCATGTGTTTGTGTGTGCTCGTGTGTCTGTGGGTGGGTTTCTACGCACATGTG
>JAGFZM010000060.1:203460-258425 GCA_017657215.1 Limnothrissa miodon
ACACACACACACACACACACACACACACAAACACACCAACTAATGCCATCTCATTCCGATGGAAAACCTCCAAGGTGTTAATTTAGCTGAAAAAGTCTAAAGGACAATGCTGGGCATTCAGACAGACAGTGTTAAAGGAGGCAAAGTCCATAATGTGAAACGTTTGCATGTTGCTTCTTCTTACCCTGCATGTTGCTTTTTATTCAAAGGAACTGCAATCATACGCTAAAAAAAGTAGGACAGAGGACACTCACCTTCAGTCAGGTTCAGTCTCTTCCTCCTGAGCATGGCGATGGGTCCATCTTTGGCCTCTTCCGCTCTGCTCTTCCCCTCTCCCTCCTCGGCATCCTCCTCATCCTCCTCATGGTCGGAGTACTGTGTCAACGCCTCCACCAGCTCCTTAAAGATCTCATCGCTGATGAAGCCTCCCTCTGGTACACCCGCACACACACACACACACACACACACACACACATGCAGGAAGAGGAAGGTACAAAAGAGAGAGAGTGAAAGAAATGAGCAACAGAGAGACAAGGTGAAAGAAATAGATAGAGAATGAGACACAGGAGAAAAAAAACAGAAGAGAGAGAGACAGAGAGAGAGAGAGAGAGAGAGAGAGAGAGGAGAGAAAGAGTGAGATCAGTTTGCAAAGCTCTAATGACCAGCAGGCTGAGCTGCTTATGCTGACCCTATGCATAGACTAAAGTGATGACTCTCACTTGTGGAGGGGCTAATAGTTACCTTATAGTCAGTGAGATAACCCCTTTTACTACAGCTACCTGTACTTTAATTTTAGCCAGGTCAGCATCAATGCTTCTGCAAACTGAAGACTCCTTACATGTTTTTTTTCTGTCCTGGGAGAAAATAAATAAATGCAAATGGAGTAAGGGTGTTAATGGAGGTGTTGGAAACACTTTTGACCAAGGTGACTTGTAAGGACAGCATGCAGCCGAATTAAAACTAAGTCAGCTGTTCAAAAGCTGGCTGCACCACCAACACAACACAAATGAACATGGGTGGACTGGGAACTGTAGGATGTGACTAGTAGCAGTTGTGTGTGAATGTGTGTGTGTGTGTGTGTGTGTGTATGTGTGTGTGTGTGTGTGTGAGTGTGTTTGTGTGTGCGAGAGAGAGAGCGAGAGCGAGAGAGCGAGAGAGAGACTGTCAGGGTTGAGATGTCATGTCTGAGCTCACCTCTGTCACCATGGACACCATCGTAGTTATCAATCAGCTCCTCCAAAAAGGCTTCATCTTGCTCTAGTACCTCATCTCCCATATATGGGATGTTATGGAGAAATGTCTCATCTTCCACCTACCAATTTGTGTTGGATTGTGTGTGTGTGTGTGTGAGAGAGAGAGAGAGAGAGAGAGAGAGAGAGAGAGAGAGAGAGAGAGATAGAGAGAGAGACAAAGAGAGAGCGTGAGAGAGGGTGAAAAGGCAGAAGAGAGCAGGGAAGAAAAAAATGTGATGAAAAGAATGAGTCAGCGAGGACACATCATGTTTTGCACAAGGTAATGACAGTTAGGATTTTGGATGTCTAAAATAGAATATAGAATAACCCACAATCATCAAATATTTCCATTAATGCTGTCTTTTTGAGAATGTATATATACAGATGTGTGTTTGTGTGCAGGTGTCTGTGTTTGTTTGTGTGTAACTGTGAATGCATGACAACATAAAAGCTTTAGAATTTCTTCTTCACCATGAAGTTTTGCTGCAGCGGTGACCAGGAGTACATAAATGGTATCCCAGCAACTGTTGTTAGCGGTCGCATAGCAACGGTCTGGTTCTGGAAAGGGGGGAAACTGAATTCCACCATGCAAAGCTGTGATTGGACGAAAGAGAGAGGTCATATTGAAAATGTGACCAAGAGAGGCAGAATTTAAAGTGATGTAAATATAAATGGCTGTCTGTATATTAAGGACAACTGATATACAATTGAACAGGAGGAAGTCGCATTATGTGACTTGGCGTGTCAATAACCTGACAGATATTAGAATCTCAATGCTTGTGTCTGTTTCTGAATCTCAATGTTTGTGTCACCTTCTTGTTGGGCAGAGCCCCTGTAGCCGTGGCCAGGGGGATAGACTGCACTCTGCGCTGGGACCACTCTTCATTCAGCAGGTTTGTTCTAGACTCAATCTTCTGGCGATTGGACAGGAACAGCGCCTAGATGAGGCCGTAAGAGAAGAACAGGGAGAGGAGCAAGGACAGCTACTGAGTTTGTGTAAATGCTACAACATTGGTAACCAGCCCTGTATGTATGTATGTATGTACATATAAATATATATTTCAAGACTGCGTGGGAGGGATCTTCACACACATAAACTTTGTATGTGGCTTGAACATTTCTGTGGAACATTTGTATGATTGATGTTTTATAAAACTATGACTCGAGATCAGGCTGTGCAGTTTTATTTGACCCAACTATTCCTCATTCTGCCTGCACTTTACTCCCTCACTATCAAAGGTCATATCTCTGGTGGCAAGACTGACCCCTACCCACCTTTATCTCCTCAGCTTTGCGGAAGCGCTTGAGCTGTCGCAGCCTCATGTACTCAGACTTGACCCTCCTCCTCCACTCCTGAAGCCCACGGGCCGACCTGCTGAGAGGGGCCCGCTGGGGAGCCACCTCCTCCATGCCCTTGCCCCCCCCCCAGGTCACTGGGAAAACAAAATGATATGCTTCAGATGATCCATGTATGAATGTGCGTGCGCGAACACACACACATACAGAATGACACATACACCCGGGCCATTATCAGCACCATTATCAGATGACACAAAACCATGACATGCTGCACACACACAAGCCATCACTAGGCTTATACAATGCTAGACATGCCTTTTTTCCCCACATCCCCATCTATACATCAGAAAACATCACACATCACACACACACAGACGTGTGAATCAGTTCACATCTTGACTGTATTTCCGGTTACCATAACATTTCACATCCCAGTGCTGATTTCTGAGAAATGGACCATACCCCAGGCCTTACTGGTAATGGGACTGTTCCACATTTCCAGTAAGTCCTCTCTCTCTCTCTCACACACACAAACACACATTATAAATGCGAATGACTAAAACTTCAAGTCATTCCTGAGTGTTGAATCACCATGTGTGTGACGGACTGCCCCCTATTGATAGGAAACCAGAATGGGCTCTGACCATTTTAAAAGGCTTAAAGCCCTCATCTACTTCCTCTGCGGCGTTTCTTCCCTATAGTCCTGAAGCGGATACGCTTTACCTCAGGCAAATATTTCACACTACCTGCCCATGTAAATCGAACGAAGCTATCGCTCCCACTTCATACGCGTGACTCGCTGTCTCGGTAGCTGGCAAAAAAACATGCGTGCCTCATGAGCACATCCAGCCCTGCTCAGTGGAAGTGGGCGTGCCTCCGCGAGACAAGATGAAAACGATGTAGAGAAGTGCGTAGCTGGCTTTTACTTTTCCTGATTTCATAACATCTGTGAGATTAACTCTAAAACCGTTTATCAGGCAAATAATTCTTAATCGTTTGAAGCATGGGTGCCCGATGTCTAAAGCTGCTCCCTGCGTAACCGAGTAATCAGGAGTGCTGTGTAATAAGGCACTTATTCTCGCTTCATCAACATCTCATTCTGACATGTTTAAAGGACCAATTCTGGATGTTCGCAGCTTAGTTGTGCAAACCGCAAACTAGGCTACACACTGGACACGTTATAATCCCTTCTCTTTACGCACACTCGCACAAACTCCAGATAAGACCTAAAGATACACTGTCGCAGTTAGAAATACCTCCAGAAGCCCCGTGTCCTACCTCTTGTTAAAAACGTGCGAGCGCTGTTGAAACGTTCCGTTCAGGACTTCGAGTCCCAAAGCAATTCACAAACGTCCTGTGCCAACGCGTACACGTTCCCGTTGTTGACCCACCGCAGAATGTTGTGTCAGAATGCTTCCATCGAGGATCTGAAAAGATGTGACAAACTGTGTAACGTCTGTAGGCATTCCGAGATTGGAGTTGTGTAGTTAAGAGCTGCGCACTTCGCTGGCACGGTCGGAGCTTGGGGTGACGTCTTTATAATGCTCCCAGTTCGCGGTTGTTTGGCTGCTGCAGGACGGCTCACATGTGTCAATTAAACCACGCACAAACAACCTTAGCGGTGGCCATTACGCGTAATAATAATAATAATAATAATAATAATAATAATAATAATAATGGATTATGGCGATAACGTGTAAACAGATAATTGCAATTATGTAGCCTAATTTTAGAGACTTTTAATAACAGAAGTAAATAAATCACAGGGGACCGATTCGTAAAGCCTATTGACAGATCCAGTAGGCTATTAGCAAGCTGCGCGAAACCTAATCAGTCTAGTGAGTTTTGTGTACTATTTTTGCCACTGGGGAGTTGTAGCCGTTAATTCTTGTTATTCTAATGCAATAGAAAGCAAGTTTATGACCTGCGTGTTAACTGCGGGTCAGTTTATGACCTAGTGTTAACTGCGGGTGGGTAAAGTAATCCTACTACAGCGGCAGTGTTTTAAAAGATGAGCGTGACCACGCGACGCTTGTTTTCCTTCTACTCTCCCTTGAGAATGATCTGCGCGAGAACTGCATTCGCCGCGACCGCGTCCGCGCGTTCATGTTGGTACTTCAATGTCACGTGGCCATGGTGGCGCAAGAACACGCTGGGGGCGGCATGCAATACACTGGCTACAGACTACTATCAGATATTTACTGGAGTAGAATTAACTCTGAGTAGATAACTCCAAGCACAGATTATACCGAAGAAGGTAGGCCTATGACTTATGTAACTACAGGTTGAAGTCTACTATAATGTTGATTTAAAACAACCCATCCACCAATATGCAAAATTCAAAACGGCACCAGCAGCCCATTTCCAGTGATGAAAGATGGAAAAAAAACAGGTGACTCATGCTATTTAGTTGTGTACAGTATATTATGATCAATTACAAATATTATGTGGTGTAGCCGTGGCCTACTGGTTAGTACCTCGGCTTCCTAACCTATAGGGTTACCGGTTCAATCCCTCACTGCTCAGCCCACTGCCCTCGTGTGTGCTTTACCTCACTGTGTGTTGTGCTTCACTAATTCACCATTGGGTAAAAAGACAGAGACTAATTTCTTAATAGTAATAACGGTATTAATTATTCTATTATACAAACCATGTCACGTTTGTCAATATAGTAAAACCTTCTTTATGTTTAAATGCTGCATTATTAATAGATATAGTTTCTAACATAAAGTCTTTGAGAAACATAATAATTTGTAAAATGTATAGTGATAATAACAAAAAATATAAGAACAATTTAATAATAAATATTTTTTAGCTTTAAATATGTTGTTGTGTATCCCGTGTCAATTTGGATAAATAGCTAAATAAAAGAAACTCTTATATTACTCATTTTAGATGTTTGCTACCAGACAAGGAGCATAATTAATGGGTTTCTCAACTGGTACACATGCACATTGTGTTTATGAGTAAGCAAATGGTAACACTTTAAAATACAGCTTGTGACATGGCATATTTAAAAGTATCAAGGAATAAACTGTAGAATTCTACTGCTCATGTAAACTGGAAAAAAACAGAAACATGAAAGCTCTATCTCTGCTTTATCAGTCCAACATGACCTTGCCCAATACAAACATTATTTGCATACACTGTCGATTAATTAAATAACTGCCCTATTATGCAACAAACTTAAATCAATTTTAATGGATTGATGATTTAAATGGTATGTATGGTATGGTATGTTTTCTGATGCACTCTAGTACCCTACTAAAATTAAAGTTCTTATTAAAGTAGGGACACTGGAATATCATCTACTATTATTATATTATATTATTATTATATTGCTGAACCCCAGTTCAGCTTTTGACACTGTGACCATGACACATTATTGCACTGGGTACAGCACTGAACCCCCCCCCCCCCCCCCCCCACCCCCACTTATAGCAACTTTATGCCACCGCTTGGACAAATTGTTTGAAAATTTTCAATTTTCTTAGCTGATGACACCCAGATTTATTTATCTGTATCACCCCTGATTATGGTCCCATTGATTATCATTTGATTTTGATTGTGTAGACCAAATCAATGATTCTGTTAGGTGCAGAGCTAAATCACTTATTTTCATTTTGGCAAACTAGACACTTGGGGTCGCCCTGATGCTGCCTCATGTAGGACAGCTATATGTGGGCAGAGTGAGAGGGGGACCTCTGGTGGAAGGCAGTCAGCCTGCCTGCAGCCATCTGGCTCTTACTTTAATCTAACACTTTTACAATGGAATCTCAAGACAAACATTTGTTTTTTAAATGTCTTCATATCACTACTTAATTTTAGAGTAAAATATGTTTTAACATCATCTGGCTCACCAAAATCTTTAGCAGAATGTAGCCACTGCAGCATGTAATTATTATGTAAATATTTTACAATTACAGAACACAAAAGTGAGTACTGGGAACTTTAGTAGTAGGATTAAAAAAAGGTACTGTAGGTTTGTCTGAGTGGAATTAATTCAGCAAGGGAGAGAGAGAATGAACACACATTCCTTTCCTTAAGTCATCAGCACTCTTGTCATTCCAATAACATTCCTCATCACATAACCTACCATCCTGTTGGGCTTTATTCTCTCTCTCTCTCTCTCTTTGAACTTTGTCTTTCATTCATCCCTAGCTCCTTATCACTGATCTCTGTGTTTCCCCCTCATTTATGATGTTATTCTCAGCATTGCACTACTAGCTCCTTTAATCAGCCTCTCCATCACCAATCACTCTGCTGTTATTTTACTGGACCCATGTTGTTCTCATCACTACTCTCATTTGCAAACACTCAATCACTCCTCTCCTCCATTGTATAATCACTGACTAGCTGGGTTCATTTTCTACCTGCCACTTCATCACATGTTGTTTTCCTTATTGCTCACCCCACGAGTCTCCTTGCCGTGGTCCTCCTCCTCCTCATCCCTTATCAGCCCACTCAGCCATCACTCCTCTCTTCCAGAGCCCTTGCTGGAGTCCTGAGGCGCCCAGCGTGTTCTTGGCCTAGGGCCTCCCTGCCGGCCTGCTCTGTTTATCCTGGACCTCACAACAAAAGCAAACCAGGCGCTGGAGGGAAAGCCTGTATTTGGGGTTCTTATCTACGGAAACGGTTTAGTTATGAATAGTGTACACTGTTTCTGTTGACTTTGGCACTCCAAAAGGGACTGGATACCTTCTAAACCATGTGGGAGATTCTGTGATCTCTGTATTATGAACTATTAGGCAAACACCATGAGCTGTTTTCATCATTTTCAAAATAAAATCAATACAATGGTGATTTTAATGAACCAGTGTCAGAATATGTCAATATATTGAATCTGGCTTACATAAGATATTGTCTAATGTCCCATTCTAATTCTCAGTTATGTCACATATCCACCTTCCATCCTGGTGATAATATGCTGCTAAAATGGTAGTGCCCTATGATTTGAATAATCGTTAGATTTAAACTTATTTTAAAAGGTTTCTCCTTCTGACTGGATGGTGATCTACATCACATTTTAAGAAGTCAGTTATAGATGTAAAACTACAAGTTTGAAATGGGCCCCACAATTAAAGCAGGGATAAGCAACGTTCTGTTTTTTTCTCTCACAAGCTCCCTCTAAAGACCTCTGTATTGCATTGTATTGCACTGCATTCTATTGGAGGCGTGCTGTATCTACCGCTATAGGCCACAGTGGCGCATTCTACACCGTTCGTTCGCCGTGTAATGACTCATTTTAGCATCCGAAACAGTATGAAACAGATTAATTAAATGAAAAATGTTGCATAGTGGGCCTTTAAGTAACGAGGAAGCGGTAGGAAAAAAAAGATTTAAAGCAACTTTTAGAGGACTGACACCTGTTATGCCTCCTCAGGATTCTGAGATTTTTCTTGGAACAAAAATAAAGCCTATACTGGTTGACACACAAGTGGACCCTAAAGTCTTAAGCATGTTTATATTTATTTTGTGTTAAATTCAGATTTCCAATAATGCATTTGTAACACTATTTGTTCCTGCATCTCCCTTAATGTAAGTAAGTAAGTTCATGACATTCTGCTGTGAGAGAATGTTTATGTTTGGAGTTTAGTTTGACAGATTGCGCCTCTCACGGATAGCAAACCATCTCCCACTGTCAAAGTGACCAGAAGATGTAATGTGATAGCTGACTGAACTCATACACTGAACCCTGATAAAAAGCAAGTAAAAGCAAACTTGTTAGGCCTTTTGGACATGACTGTCCCTTTCTATACAATTTCTATGTGAAGCTTTTTGCGTCTTCAGTGAATCAAGAGGGAAAACATCTGCAGAAAGCTTCAAAGTGGCGTTCATCACAATCATCTGGTTTTGTAATACAGACCATGCCTACATCTGGCCCATACCGAGGCAACGTTTGTTCAGATGATTGGTCATGTTTGCGTAAGACAACATGGGTCCACGGTGAGAAAAAAATCATTCTCCATAAAACATATTGTCATTCTCGATGGCATTGTGCTCCCATGCGCATCGTTCCACATAATGATGCATCAGTCACAAAAGAGAGTAACCTTTAGTTACCCTCAGCTCCTCTCTGAGGCCTCCATCTTCTGGTTGGTGTTCTTGCCAGAGCTCCGACACCACAGTTCCTGGGTCATTAAATCGGTTACAGTGTGCGATCTGTGCGAAGCCAGCGCACAAGAGTAGAAACACTCAACTCTGATTAGGATGAAAATGTGGAAACAATTTTGGCTCTCTGAACTCACAAGGCCCAAGTCCAAGCCCAGCTGAGAGTGAAAGAGAGAAGGGAACAGCTGAGTGTGTGTGAGTGAGTGTGTGTGTGTGTGATTACATTCAAGTGTGTATGTGTGCACATTTTTATAAACTGTATGTAAGAGAGAAAAATTAAGAGAGAGAGAGAGAGTGTGTGTGTTTTTGTCTGTGGGTTAAAGCCTCTCAGTTGTGTCAATGATGAAACCTGTGATTGTGCAGACGGTGCGGTGTAGCGCAGTGTGCTGGTGTCATGCTGTGCTCCATGCATGCATCACTGAGAGCGACTGGGCCGTGTGTGCGTCAGCAGCAGGGAAAGCCATTCCTTGGGGCCAGTGCTTTGTGGGGTGGGGGTGGCGGAGTGTTTGTCATCAAGCTTTATCTCTCTCACAGCAAAAACATATTATATGCAGCTCAGAGTTTTTGGGATGGACTGAGTGGGCTCAGAGAAAGAGAGAGAGAGACCCATATGTGATGCACTGAATTCTCTCCCGCACAGGGTGTTGCAATCACATATGGGTCTCCATCTTAGTCATCTATGTATGTGATGACGGAGGGACACTTGAGTCATGAGTGACATAATGATTTGTCTATGAAAAGTAGAGACCAGCAACATGTGTTACAAACTGTGTCTGCGCACACACACACACACTCCATAACACAAATTAATGTGAAGTAAGTACTGTCAATACTTGACCACTCAAGATATCTGTGGAGCAAAGCTATAGTATTCTCACTCAAAATCTGTCTATGTATAGAATGAGAGGAGACACCAAGCCCAAACCACCCTTGAAGTTTTGCCATCAGCCTCATATGCTGCCTCAAGTAGTGCAGTCATGGCAATGCAAAGAATCGTGTGATCTTAAGCCCCAGTGAAGGCTGAGCTATAATAAAAGACGCCCAGTGGCATCACACTGTGATGCTGTGCTTGACACCAGTGAAGCACAAGTTTTTCCCCTCTCCGATGAAACCTCTCCAAGCCTGGTTAGATGATCCTATTCACAGACCACAGGGCGTTTGCTGATATAAACGCGTGGAAGAGCTGGAATGCAGAGATAGCCGTGAGTCAGTTTTGAGCCATTGAACAGACACTCAACTGAAGATGCACATGTGCACACACAAACACACAGGAAGGCCAAATCTCTGGCTTGAACTTCAAACAAGCACCATGTTAATAGCAAAATATCTGAATATCTTCAGTGTGTGCTATGCTGAATTCAGTCATGAGCTTAATCAACTTTTGTTGGAAATATTGTGAACCATTACAACACAGGACACTTCAGAAGTCAGTGACATTTTTATTGTTATACATTGTCGCCATTTTTATCAGCACAGGTCTGTACAGTGATCAATCAATTCCGTTTTAATTTAAAGCACAATTTGATGTTATAATCAAGGCCTACCATTTGACTTAGAGACACGAAGGGACTATTTTCAAATGAGGTAGTAAATTTCCATGATTACAACACAAAAATGTGAGTTGACAAATGCCTAGAAAATCTCCACATCTCATTTTCTATTGGCTAGCTACAAAAGAGAGAAGTTTGGGAAAGTTTAGGAAAAAATGGTTTTAGGTATAAAGGAAAAGTATTTCCCCAAATGCTAGTGTATCCCTAGAATCTAGAGTATCTAGAAAGTTTTAGAGCAGGGCTCTTCCACTTTTTCATGTGACCACTACTTTATATCTGTATTACTCATCTGAATTTCTGGCTATATTTTATAGTTATAGCTTAGTTATAGTTATAGCCAAATCTGGTGGGCATCAATTCTCATCAGAGCAGTAAAACTGGGATCACTCTGTTCCAGACACGACCACAGTTCACAGGGATTTTAACAGGTAAGCTACCTTTTACACTGCACTGCGTCAGCCGTGATGATCTACCAAAGCACAGAATTTGGGGGGCAATGTTACTTTCCCCCCATTGTTTTGCCATTGCCAACGGCCTCTGCCACCTGTCACACTAGACCGAATGTATCTACTGACTTGGTACAACTTCAGCACTGTTACTATGACTGTGACTGTAAATAAAAACCAAACTGATGTGCATGCTCTGAGCATAATACTCTGGAGGGGGCTCTGTGTGTGGAGATGACAACTCCCCAAGTCAGACAGATGAAGGCTAAGTTGAGATTTCACGAGCAAATGAAAAAATGCCTGTACCAACAGAGGAATCAAGAGGAATTCTATCAATTCTAGGGATGAGAGTTTGAGACAGGCACAACAACTATAGCAACAGAGGGGCTCACAGGAAAAATGGAGAGGGAAAAAAAAGGGATTTTTTGGGAGTGGTGGGATGGGAGAGAAAGCACAAGAGGCCGCTGGTGCTGCTGTCCCATTGTGAGTGTTCGCCACCCATCTGAGGAAATTAACACTTCCTGTTTTTTTTTATAGCGCTTTCCTGCTGCAGGGCGAGCGTGTTTCTCTCTTTTACACACACTCACATGAACTCTGCACAGGCCAGGGAGAGACAGAGACAAGCTGATACCATGAGAACCTCAGCCTGGGTCCCCGCTCCTTCTCCACTTATTTGGGGTAAGCTGTGTTGTTCTTACTCGACTGTTACTGGGGAGATAAATTATGAAAAAAAAGGGGAATAGAGAAAGAGACAGTGAGAGAGAGAGAGAATCTGAGAGGGAGGAAGAAGAAGGGAGAAATAGCTAGAGCTTGACAGAGCCCAGGCTCTCAGCTTGACAGAGCTGTTTAAGACCACTGGGTTATTATGTAGCCGTGTTAAGTTGACTGGAGAAGTTGAGAATTCTCACAGGCAGTTTTGGTATGCCAAGGGGAATGTCTTCAGGAACAGATGTAGAGGTAAAACATGAGTGTTGAGAACACACACACGCACACACAGAGACACACACTTTAAAACACACTGAAGTGAATATCATTTGTTGTTGGCAACAATAGCTTTGTTTTTTATGTGCACACATAGACTTATCGGTTACATAACAGTACAATAGTCACTGGTAGTATGTCAACAGGGAAATTAATGTGAGTGGATACACATTAATTTTGTTGAGTTTGAGGAGAGAAATATTAGGGTCCTGAGGCTCAGTGAGCCACTTTTTCCTGACACTGCTGTGCAACAAATGAAAGTGGTTAAAGCAGAAGTCCAGGAAAGGACCGTTTGAGACCCTTTGCACAGGAAGAATGGGAGGACAGGGCATCTAATTTCCACCTAGTTCCTCAACATAGTCAACTCAACAGGAACTCTCTGCCACATCGGGCTTTAAAAAAAATATTTTAAATAATAAAAATCTTACTTTCTCATTGTACCATACATTATTGTAGTATGTGTGTGTTTGTGTGCACACATGCATAGAGTACGTGCTCATGATGTGGTGTCCTGAATGGCGCCTGTGCCAAACTTTACTGATGACACATGTCTATATGACTATATGATGAAATGTGATGCTTGTTGATTATAATGCAACAGTTGCCAAAAAATCCCCAGAGTATAATTGTCTGCATATTTGGAGGCATTGCTGGTCTCCATTATTTAGTTTCCAGAAGTGCTGGTTAGTTTAAAAGCCCTATACTGTAACCGAATGATGTCTGAGCAACTGTTTAAATTGGGTTCTTGTATACTTATTCTCTTATGTATACTTAGTCTCAATGGTGGACACAAATAAAGTTAATTCTAATTGTCTGTGTTTGCGTTGTCTCTGTAGTGATCTACACCAGCCTGCTACTTGGAAATAATAGTGCACTGGTGAATGAAAGCAAAAACGTGGGTGACGGGGCGGATGCAAAAAGCACCATGCAAGTCAAGGTAAGAAATATAGGTCTAAAAACCTACATCTGGGTCCCTGCAATATTTATTCTGAACATACCTGTACATTTCACCTTCCAATTTCATGGGTTAGTTTAGAGAGCCAAGCCTTGAGTTCAGCCAGCCAAGTGGTTTAAGTTCATGTTTGCATTTAAACTGAATAGTTTTCAATCAACTGAGATGATCATTGTGAAACCAGGTCAATAAGATATCAGGTATGATGATAAGTTCTTCGGTCACACTGAATTTTGTCACACTTCTTGAATTTTAGACTGAGACCATCAGGCCATCTTCAACTGAACCAACACTAACATCAGCGATGAGTAAGAACATTTTTCTACTTCATGCATACACAGGCACACAGTTAGGCACAGCAAATCTCAAAAACCTTGAAATGAAAACAGGCCTGTCTGCTGCTGTAGAATCGGAGCACAGAAAAAATGTAACCAATTATCCAACATTACAATAGAATGTTTTCATTTGTGTTGTGTTCTATCTATGCGAATACACTACATTTACATTACATCTACATTTATGCATTTAGCAGACGCTTTTATCCAAAGCGACTTACAAAAAGAGGATAACAATCAAGCTACATAGCACACTACACATATGCGCATCAGCTGAGACATCATGGCACTAGTGTTTCATACAAACAAGATCGTCAGGAATCAGGCCTCACCAAGGAGCTTAGGAGCTTGACGATTGGAGACGCATAATGAATACAAAGAGAATGGGAAGCTGTGAGGAACATAAGAGATGAAAGAAAAAATAAACAAAATCTATTCATTATATCTAATCTAAGTTCTGTATCTAACACATTGGCCAGATTCTTGGAGGTTAAAGCACGAAGCAGTGCTTTTACCATGTTTCACAAGAGGGTTTTGTGATCCTGTGTGGGGGACGTGATGTGAGCAGTCCAGAAGATCAAGTCAGTCAAAAAAGAACAAACACACTTATATGGACGTGGACAGGGGCCTCTTGCTGAGAATAAGCACAACAGATATTGAGTTAACTGCCAAGAGCAACAGTCATGGGGGATCTTTTTTCAGGCCAACAAACACACAGGGCAGGCTTGCTGGCCAGCTCAGGACCAATGAGACTGGACACATGGCCCACACATGGATTGTGTCAAAGGTTAATCAAAACCTTATTGTCAACAATATCTATATCCTTTCCAACCAAAATGAACTGAAATCTCATTAGCATTGCACCCACAACATATGGCATTACACTAAACTATAAAATGAGTCGAAACAGCATTACCCCTTCTAAACTGTGAGGAACTGAAACAAGGAATAAGCTATTTAAGCCACAGGAGACAACACATCTATAAGTTACTTTGTAAAATTTGGAGTTTTAATCTGAAAGAAATGTCTGCCTGTTTGTTTTCTTTCCTTCCTGCAAATTTTAACCGCACTCACATGGTCAACATGGTCTGTAAATGTTACGTAAAGCTCCTGGCTGGCTCACAGAGCTTTGGACAGCCTCTCCCACTTCCTTTGAAGTGAAGCTCTGATATTTTGGCGCATCCAAAGCTGTGGTTCTGCGGAATTGCAGACAGATATTAGCCTATTGTGGCCCTGGGAGAGAGCAGGAAAGACAGGCTAGATTTCTTAGGACAGTTAACACCATCACCACCTTCTCCCAGTTGAGTGAAATTACAGTTGCAAAGCAAAGGAATGACAAATAAAGGAAGGAAAAATTAAATCTTGCCTAAAGTTTTGCACCTGGTCTTTGACTGTGTACGAGTGGAAATGGGGAGCGTCTTGAGACGAGGCAAAGGTTAATATACCCACCCACCCCTCCACATGAAAACTGAGACGTGAGAGGAGATGCTAGGAAAAGAAGGCGACAAGAGCGGTCAGGAAATGGGCAGTCCCGTCGCCGTGAGGATCATCTGGTAACCGCTGGTAAGACTGCCTCAACATCTGGTAACTGGAGGTTACAGCGCTTTGCGTTCCCACCCTCTTGCATTTCCTGTTGTGCCTCGCGCTGTTCGGCACGCTTGGAAACTCTCTGCAGACGGTCAGCAAGTCCCGCCTCGATTTCTCTGTCATGAGGGGAACCCTTACTTTTTTTGGAGTGTTCCTTTCTGTTTTATCTGGTAAGTGTGATAAAATTAGACTGCAAAGTTCCACAATTTCCTACGTCCCTAGTTCCTTCCGAAATATGACTTGGAGTATCTTGAAGTGTTGGGACAGTTTTAGTCTGCTCAATTTAATCTCCATTTGAAATCGCGTTACCAGGCTTTGCTTTCAGACGCATGCTCTTTTCACTGCTTATTGAAAAGGTTCCTTCTCATTTCTTAAGGCACTAACGGAATGTTGAATGAAACATACTACAAGGCATTCGGTAAGACTGGGGAAAAAGACTGGGCAATTGTTCCAATCACATTACAAATTGTATGCATTTAAGCTGAAGATAACAGTTTTAACTACTATAAGCAGTTTTGATATATTGTATAATTTGATATAATTTACCTGTAATCTATTGTTACAGCTTGTGGTAATAAAACCGCACATTGTCATTTGTATTGTGACATCTGTTGGAGTTACAAAATGCCTGCGAGTGACTGCTACAAGATGCTACATGATTATCAGTGCTACCAGGCATTTAAACATACCATGGATCAGTTTAACAACACAGACCTTTGTCTTTGGCATGTGATACAAAAGTAAGTATTTATCTACACTGTATGTATTCTACCTGTCAGTGAGGGAACTTGCCACTAATATGTCTGTAAATATTATAGGCCTTACAACAGCTTCTCAGAGTGCACAGAGGAGATTGCTGACTGTTTGTTGATCCCTTGGCCAAATCCTCACGTGGAGCAGACTTTTGTTGACATTCATACAGACTACTTTCAAGACTGTACTGTGGAAGAGCTCAGGGACCCACCTCCAAGCATTGTGTTTGCCCTGGTTATGACGCCTATCTGCCTCATCCCTGCCATGGTCTTCCTTGTTGTCCTCAAGACCAAGAATGGAGACGGGAGATCTTGACATTTGGCCATTGCTTTCCATGTTATTCCATTTGCATCAAGCTGCTCATGTCACTAAGTATCCATATTTTCAGATAACTGGCTGGCTGATTGACATGTCATACCCTTTACCCATTCAATAATAAGTGATTGTAAATATACTCCATCTCTAAAACTGTCTTGTAAAAAGTATGTGCCACTGAAATGTGATGCCATGGCAATTAGAAAGGTATTACTTCAAGTATGGCACATGGTATTGACATTCGGCACAAGTGTTGGATGCAAGTTAGTGAGTGGCTCTAGCCTTTCCTCATGACAATAGACCAATACGCCATCGACTGTAACTAAACATTGGGGTTGTTACACTTAAATATTTTAAATCAATGAAGAGTATTAAGTGTTTTAAGAATGTATTAAAGCCTCTATGTGTAGGATCGTATCAGAATTCCCCATCTATCGGCAAAGTGGTATACTGCATACGTTTGAATAAAATGTATTAGCCCTCCCCTTCCCACAATCCTAATTTCTTGCTACGGAGGCCGAACGCTCGCTCGCTCGCTCTTATCTCAGTTTCTGCTACTCAGTCTCTGAGCGGAAACGCGAAAGGCGGAGCTGAATATACGATACTGCTCTCCCCTACAAGAACCCGTACTTTTGAAAATGGCGGCGCAAAATGGATATTCTTCTTTGGTCCCCAGCCATATCTATATATAAATGGAAATTACCAAGTTTACCGGAACACTACAATTTATTCATGGAGGTAATTACTATCGTTTTACATTATATTTTTAAAATAAAAAATATATTTTTGATAAAAGACAAAGATAAATAGAAGATAAATCCTACACATAGAGGCTTTAAGGATGTGACAAAAATATAAATTCATTCATACATTTTTTTTTAACAGCACATAAGTAATAGGCATCAGACTTTGATGACAAACGCCCCATGGCTTGCTAAGAAAGTGACAGGGACATTTTTTTGGGTTCAACTGAGATACATAAATGGAAGAAATATAAGACGAAGCTATTGCAGCTAATAATGACATTATATTGATAGATATTTTAATTCTTAATAACTGGGAATAGATTTTGTATTCTCCATTACCTGACTGCAGACAGTCGAATGTAGCTGGGATCAGACACAAGGCCAGCATAGCCTGACAGAGAAATTAGGGCGTGCTCTATGACGATAGGCCAGTGGTGTTAAGGATGGCCGAAATGGACTGGCCTGATTGGTAGAGGAAGTGGGGGTCAAGGTTGAGGACAAGCCTCTGTAACACAATGGGGTGGAATGTTTTCCGTGCATTGTCCTCTAATAGAGGGCCATGGGACACAGTGCCTGGCAGTGCCCTTGGGATTCCTCTTTCATCTCTCGGCGACACCTGGTTTGGTCAATTGCCCATACTGTGTATATTATATAAGATATTTAAGATAACGTAATATGGAACAACTATGTAATGAAAATATGCTGTCTTTGTATGACTATGATCATGAAAACTTTTTAGACTTTCAGTTTAAATGACCAAATAAATCTTTATTCTCTTTCTGTAGTTGTTTGTTTTTATATTAGATAACATGAAGTTTGTCATGTATTTTTTTTAATGAGGAGTTTGCAATCCATTCATCGTTTTTGGTTTCCCTTTCCATACCGGCCTCTGCATTTGTTTGGGAACACTCTAATTTGTATTTTTTAAGCCGTGGTGGGGACCATTCCTCCTTGACATAATTTTTGGGGGTTTAGCGCTTGTTACACACTACATTGCTTCTTTTAAATAATAATAATATGAGGAATGCAAATCAGTGAAAGCACAAGCATTTCACCAACTGGCTGTCAATGTGAAGCGCAGAGATTGCAGAGAACTTCATCAGGGCATACCTAAAAAAGGTGCCCCCTCATCCCCCCCTGAAAGGTAGACTGTGCAGTTTTGAACCCATGTTGTACATTCATACTCACAGACTGTGTGCGCCCAAACAATACCAGTGAATAGGATGCAACTGGATGTGGCCACTGCTTTGGACTTCATGACATACCTTGACCTGAAGAAAGCTGCATATCAAAAGCCTCCAGTTTTGTGCTACTGTGGATGACAGAGGAACAGGCCTCTATGCTCTGTGCTGAGCCCAGGACACGGGGCTGCTATCCTAGCTTATGCCTTCCACAGGCATCATGTCAAAACTTGGTTAGGAATACTACTACCATTGGTGTACTCAAAAACAATAGGATATAGCAGAAAGACTGCCCTCCTGAGGTAGAACACCATCATGGCATTCAACTTGAACTAAAATGTGATAACATATTTGCGGTTATCAGGTCTCATGAAAAACATTTACAACACAAAAATTTACAACAAAAAAAATGTCTGCTATTAGATACTGTATTGTTCCTGTAAAAAAGACGAAGAGGCATATAATATTTTAGTTTTGTAACATTCTATATATCAAAACATTAAACCCAACAAACATGAGAGAATACAGGAACACAAACACCTGAACACATGTATGCAGGTCAAAGTAACACTAGTTTTTGGATAAATAGAAGAACGTGCCAGAAAATGTGTGTATGTGTGTGTGTGCGCGCGTGATGTGCACTGCGTCATGATCCTAAAAGTCCTGATTCTCCAAACAGGGCATGAACACATTAAATATACATTAAAAGGGGAAGGAGTCATTGCTGGTCCCAAGATGAGGTTGAGGAGTGTTGACTGCCCTGTGGGGAGCTATCCAGGGTTCAGTTCAGTAGGGACGGTCCCTGCGGTCGTGTCGGTGGTCCGCCCTGCAAGAGCACCACAACCATCAATCTCGCTTGAAAAGACACACGCAGTAATCATGACGGCATGATATCGCAGCACAACACTGTGATTGACAGACATTTAAAAGGTTCGTAATCATAATAATTTTCACCACACAGAAAAGGAATAAAAGCCCACCTTCCGTCCATTTTTCCATAACCTCCACGGTCCCCACCACGCCCTCGGAATCCCCCACGGTCTCCCCCACGGTCTCCCCCACGGTCTCCTCCACGACCTCGGAATCCTCCGCGATCAAAACCACCCCTTCCTCCTCTGTCACCACCGAAACCGCCTCCTCCTCCTCCTCCACTTCCTCCTTCAAATAGAAATAAATCAAAAGCTTTTTCTCTTGCTGCATACATACGGCAACTCCTTTACAAACTATTCTCTCAAATTATTTAAGGGCTTGTGGTTATGGGTTTTTGTAAATGAGGTATACAAAACATCTGTTTGAAACTAAGCAACCCACAAAATGACAAAATAATTTTAGAGACCTATCCTGAAAACTTGGCAAATGAAAACTGATTTCGTAGCTTGCCAATTCGCTTATCAATCCATCTACCTCCCTTACCTCCCATGGGTGACATCCCACCACTCCCCTCTGATTTGGGAGCCTTGCACTGGTTGCACTCATTCCTCCAGGAGAAGTTGAGGTTCCCACATGTCCTGCACGATGACATGACCACAATTTATCTGTTAGTCACACCTTGACATGGCTGTCAGGCCAACTCATCAGACGCTGAACCGACTGTCCGAGGGCCGCAAACTTACGGATTGGAGCACTTCCAGTCTCCAGCCCTCTGCTGTCCGCCGCCACCACCACCTCTCTCTCCTCCGCCGTTGCCTTGGAATCCTCCTCCCCGGCCACCCCCAAAGCCTCCACGTCCCATAGGCCCTATGGGAGGGAAGAACACATTTAGACTTTGCTCAGATTTGTTACGAATTTCCTTTCTAGTTTATTTATGACAAATTTATGACAGACACAACGACTACCAGCACCTCCTACCACAACTCACCACCTCGTCCTCGGCCTCCTCTCATGCCTCCTCCTCCACCGCGCCCAAACTCTGCCCTTCGAGTGGCGAAGGACACCTTAATGCGGTTCCCACTGAACTCTTTCCCTATTCAAATAAAAAAGAAAGCCAAGGTCAGGTCAGATGACACTGCAGATCAGACACTTCAGGAGAATACAAAAAAGAGCCCTTCCTTAATCAAAACTAAATAAAATTAGACAAAAGCATGACATTTATTATTTAAAAAAAAAAAAAATCTAACTCACCATCAAACCAATCAATGGCTGCTTTGGCTGATGGTGGGTCATCAAAGGAGACAGTGGCTTCTCCTTTCAACTTGCCTGTGTCACGGTCTGTGTACAGATTAATCATGGGCAAACCTGTTTTCTTATTGACCTAAGACATAAATGAAAAGAGAAAGGGAAGTGAAAACAAATCCCGGCAACATGGTCTTCAACTTTTTTTTAACCAACACCCCCCGCCACTAAGTATGTATGTATAACAACAGGTTTTTGTATTATTACTGTTAATCAGTCAGCAAACCATTAGGCAGACAGATGTTCCTTTAGCACTTGTTGTATAATCAATGTATAATCAATGCCCCCTAGCGTTACCCACCACCACCCTGCCCCGCCACCATTGAGAAATATCAGACAATAATACATTGAGACATATCCTCCAAGAAACATGAATGCATTGCAAAACTGCCTGTTTATAGTTATAGTACTGCTTTTACATTTGGAAAAAAATTACTTCAGCAGCCAAAATGGCTCCAATGCATTGGTCATTAACTAAAACACTGTTCAAACAACCAGTAAGAATGTATGCTGTGTACCTTAATGATGCCTATCTGCTTGAAGTAGTCAGCCACCGAGTCCACAGTGCAGCTATCTCCCAGACCCTGAACAAAGATGGTGTTGTTGTCAGAGTTATCCTGATCTTGCACTGTGGGAGAAAGGGAAAGTCATTCCATGCATACATAGCGGTCCTCTCTTAGCAATTTCCATAAATAACACAAAAGCACAGACAAATCTTAAGAGAGGACAAGACCTTTAGGATCTTAGGGTAAAAAGTGTCAGTTTGGGAGACTTGCTCATCAAGTACTCCACCCACGTTTGACTACAAGCTACTTACTTGAGATTGGACCTCCTGGGCCTTGGTGTCTGGGACCTAACAAGAGAGGAGGAGGAACATTAGCTGTTTGCAAGACGCATACAAAGATATACAAACACAGCCCCATTAAGTAACCCCAAGTATCTCCCACTCTTGCCTTGCATATACCAATAAACTGTAGAACAGGGACTGTCTATCTGTGCACAGGCCTATCTGTGCTTCACTCAATCCCTTAAGGCTGCCCGCTGCGCTCCTGCAGATCCCCAGCACACATCGCCACCAATCGTCTCTTACACTTACAAATGTATGCGTACACCCATACATGAACACAGATGGAGAAACTGCAGAATCACGACAGATCACAGAAGTTGTCAGACATATGAGCGGTTTACCAACACAAACTGGTGGTATTTTAATCCAAAGGGTAGCACTTCCAAAATCATTTTTGCATTGGATTTGCATGGTTGCCTCATTTTTTGTCATAGTTTGAGTGCAATGACCATTACACAACCTCCTTGTGGTTTTGAAGACCATTTGATCATTTTGTGGACAGTTTAGACAGAGGTCAATCATGCTTAGCACACCTCAACCAAATCGGTCTCCTAGTTTGTATTTCATCGCAACCAATGCACCATCATGTAACAATAATATAGAAAAAAAAAACATTGTACAAAAGCCATCTTTCATTACCAGCTTAATTTTTCTGATTTTTACATGCACAGTGGAACTCCGAATTTCAGCACTACAGGAATCCCTTACATTCACTCAAGTAGATCCGGGGATTTTGTGGGTTTTTTTTTTAAACTTCAACCAAACGCCCTGAATTGTCTTTTGATAGGTCAGCAAGGCAATCTGCCATCCAGAATTTTTGAAGAAAATGTATATTCCTCAGTTGTTCACCTCTGGATCTTGTTCCCCAAGGATTTTCATGTTGCCTGGCGAAATCAGTTCAGCAATGACAGCTTGTTTGGTTTGAATACTTGGTAGCTTGGAGTTTTGCAGATCAAATGATCTAAGTGCATATTTATTCCCAAAGCACTGTACTTCACACCAACTGAGGTTAAAGTTTGAAAACTTGTCATTTCTTCTGTACCTGAACTTGAAACGAAAGATGCTAAATACTCCCAGTCCCAGGGACACACAGACCAATGGAAATTGTACCATACCACAAGCGGCACATGTTTAAAGAATGAATGAATAAATAAATAAACGTTATATGAGCAACAAAACACAGCAGACCACCATTCTGAATCGAAGTACATTGTAAGTCCTTGCTCTTCTGGTGTACATTGTGCACTGTGGACAACACTTACCAAGAAAAACAAAGCACTAATCAGAATAGAGTGAAGGGCAACACATCCAGCCACAACCTAGGGGAGGTGCACTATACCTTTGATGGTGTTGGGCTTCAACAGTAAAATAGGATGACAAGATAATCAATCATTCCCCGACCTACAAGAACAGATTTCTTTAGCTTTAGTGTGTTGGGTTCATGTGTGCAGGACACACCCAAGGCTGAAAACTCAGTTTTGGTACAATTCCATTGTATATACTGCTGGTACACTCGTTACCACTGGAAACTGTATCAGTGTTGAATGGCAAATATTTAAGTGAGACTTGCCAAGCATTAGAACTTATCATGTTTTTTTTCGTGATGGGAAGAAGGGGTATTTCCAGTTTTCAGCACATAAGACTTCTTGAAGGACCAGAAACTTTCTTGTCAGGTAAACTGTAAATCTTACAGTTTCTCATCTCATTTCTCAACTCAGACAGACCTCATACAGACTTGACAAAGATTGGGAATCAAAAATAGTCAAAATGATGTCAAAAACGGACAGGGTTGAAAAACAAACAAAAAGAAACCCTTCAGTTTGACTGAACTTACCATGGAAATTTTGCAAAAATTTACGACGTGCAAAAAGTGTTCCAAACCAACAAATAATATCAATCATATAAACGCTGTTTGTTAGGTACATATTACTGCGTATGATGGTGCCAAACTGTCCATCTACTTAGATACACGTAACATCCAGGTCTCATTTACATTAACAAAGACACACCCACATATTATGGCATGTACAACCACACTACATCACACACACAACAAACACACAACAAACATGACACATAAGAACACAGGTTCTTAAAGGTTTCCATAAAAAATTACTAATTCAGAGACTGGTGTTTGGCCTATGTTTTTGTTCCAACCATACAACCCAAGTATTGTTGTGGATAGTAGCCATTCACATACCCATCTTGCCTTTCAGACGATAGCATAAAAAAAAGCATGTGCTGAATGCTTCATTTCCCCACTGTTAAGTAACCTCCCATAATGGAAGAGACATGCTGGAGAAAGCCCTTGTGTATTCCCTTGTAGAGTCTCAGTTAAAGAGTTTGTCACTTACCACCAAACTTATTGAATCCTCCTCGATCGCCCGTGCTGATGGAGAGGGAGAGAGAAGCAAGACGAATGGGCCTCTGGTGTGTGTGAGCCCGACCTTCCCTGTTCTCCCACAGGGGAGTGAGGACCACCCCTGAGTGACTCTACTGCTACCCCCTTTCCTCCTTTTCTTGTCTTCTCGCCTACTCCTGTCCCGACCCTCATGCCAATATTTTAAATGTGTCTAACCCTTAGATTTAGCAACAGCAGCAGTAGCAAAATGATCACCATTCAGGGTCATTCCTCTAAGCTACTGCTTATTCCACTGAGGACATGCCTGAACGATGCGTTTACTTTTCTCCGCCGTTATACCAAGTTCATCGACTCACCATTCAGTACAACAACCAAATGTTACCAACCATGTCAAATGGTGTATTTATTTCTTTGAGCTTTTTGCTTTTACACTTTGGCAACGCATGGCAATGTCGGCTACCTGCCTGGTTGTGAATTGTTTGAGCCGTTGACTCTGCTACAAATCTACCATGAATTCCCATTTTAGGTGTCTTCTCTCACCGGTTGCCTCTTCTCAAACCCTTATCCTGCCACTGCGGCTACTCTATCAGAGCCCCATTATGAGGTTGCAGGCTTGTCTCTTGTACCCTGCCCTTCCTATTTATAAAGCAAAGCCAAGCACAACACGCCCAGGTTGGACGTGAGACCCTAGGAGGAGATTGGTAGAATGATTAAAACAGTCATCACATATGGCTGTCACGCTAGAGGAGGAGGGAGGAGAGGTAAGGGATCAAGGACCATGACAATTTTGTGCTTCTAATACTCATATGTTACAACCAGTAAATGGGTTAATATTAATGTCATTTTCATTTTAGTATCGTTACCACAACTTTCAACTACAGAGCAGCTTTTGGTTTCTGTAACAATAGGGTATGCACAAAAAACACCTGTAATTCGATAGTCTACTGCATGTGTACTTTTACTAAATTATGCAACAATACCTTAACACAGGTTTGACGTTAAGTGTTCAGTGTTGACGAAAGTGTTCAGTTTTCTAGGTCTTGCATGTCCTGCACTCAGGGATTGCAGGACAGAATTTTGAAATCTCTCAGTATACATGCTAGAAGTTGTCTGATATCTTTAATTCTACTGATTCAATTTTTACGTTGTATAGAAACTTGATTGCCTATCACAAAACCTTAATTTCCAATCAAAAACTCTGATAATGTGATTACATGACAGACTGGAATTGAATATTCCAGTTTATTTAATGTTTTTCTTAACGTCTGATTTCAATCTGATTTCTCTAGTTGAATGACAATTTATAATCAGAGTGAGGCAAATAACTTTTTGCATGTAACTCCACTGATTGTTGTGGTGTTAGCATACTGCGGTCAAAAGCAACCTGGCTGATAATGGATTACAGGGCCCTAACCCCTTTGGTGAGTGCAAAGTTACTTTCTGAAAGGACAAAATTGCTCCTGCTTAAGCTTATGTCATCACACAGGTAACCCATCATGATTGCACTGACTCACATATAAGCTCAGTGTTCTGTGTCACGGCCAGAAGTCTCAGATCAAAGCTGCTGTGATGAATGCTGAAGGCTCCCTGAGGAACCACTTGGTTTGGCTCTAATGACTGGTAGTTTTTTGTAGTCCCCCTTTAAGCACAGTGAGCCACAGATTCCCTTTTGCTGCAGTACAGACAACACAGAGTGATGAGAATACTTGGTAAAGACTGGGATGGCGGTCCACAAAGCTCAGAGGATTACCACCACAAAGGTTAAAGCTCATGGATACCCTTATCATCAACTGAGATGATTAAAAAAGAAAAAAAATCAAGAAATGCCCAAAAATAAAAAAGCGCCATAATTTGTACTTGGAACGTGTTGAGATGTACTGGTTTCAGATTACTTAGAAGCACATAAAATCTGGAGCACAATAGTGGTAGAAACATAATAGAAGCGGGATGTGTTATTTGATCTGTGATACCTCAGTTCTTTCCAGAACAAACTTACCCTCTAGGGTTTGTATCTTGTGTATCAATTGTTCCCGGTACAAGTGAGGGCAACCCCTTAAGTAAAGCTCTTTTGCAGCAATGGTATTAGAGGTTATCATTTTTCAGTACATTGTCTACATTCTTTTCAAACACAAACCATGTTACAGTTTCATGCCATCTGCTTTGCTGGCCATTCTTACCACCATATGAAGGTAAAGGCAGTTTGCATCCATTAGGCTGCCCGTATTTAATTAACCAGAACAGACAATTCACACGTACCATATCAACTCAAGACACATTAGTTTTAAGGAGGGCTAGACAATTAGCAAAAGGCACGCAAATGCTTACATAATTTCACGTACCCTTCAACATTTGGAGTATTACAGTACATTATACCATGCACCTTGACATGAGCTGTGTATGAAACTGTGGAGTAAAGGGGGAGAGCACTCAGTTTAATGCTTACCCTAAGCCTCCAGATCCTCTGGGTCCTCCACGCCCACCCCGATCAAACCCCCCATCTCCTCCACGGCCTCCAAAGCCCCGGCCACCCCCACGGCCTCGGCCACCAAACCCGCTGTCTGAGCCCCTGTAGCCTCCAGATCCACTGTCTCCAGTGGGCGAGTCTGGACCGCCATAGCCTAAAGAAAGGACACAACAGAGCAGAAACATAGGCTGCTGATTCTGCGTTGAACTGCATGGTGCCACGTTTTGTCCCATATAAGTCATTTGTGCATGTCATCAATGTCCCACAAGTCAGGAATTCACCTATGGTTTGGGGCATTCTAATTAAGTGAATTTATTTTTCTAGTACTTGTGAAATCAGTAGGCATATTAAACACCATTTTGAAATGGTTAAATTCTGAGCTTAACAATATAAACCACTGTCACTTTTCAAAGAAGACTTTTCAAAAACTGGGATCAAAAAATTACTAGACCAACAAAAACAGCTCAACCTACGACATTTTAAGTGAACACAGCCTCTTCAGACTGCCAACAAGTAGTTTCATTAAACTGCCAAACATAAACTGAATATCTAAATTTAATAGCAGGGCATGAATGAAAAAAAAAAAAAAAAAGATATTTACCTCCTCCCTGTCCATACGGGCTGTGCTGCCCATAGCTTTGCGGTGGTGGTGAGTTGTAATTTGGAGGCTGGCTGTAGGGTGAACCACTGTGCGGGGACTGTGGTGGTCCTCCACTGCCCCCGTAGCTTCCACCCTGCCCTCCACTGTAGCCTCCTCCTTGGCTCACACTGCCCCCGCTGAAGCCTCCGCTTTGCGGGCCACTGCTGCCATAACCACCTCCCTGGGGGCCACTACAGCCATATCCCCCACTCTGACCCCCACTGCCACTGCCATAACCTCCACCCTGCCCCCCACTGCTTCCATAGCCACCACTCTGGGATCCGTAAGCAGAAGGCTGGGAGCTGCTACCATAGCTGACAGATGTAAACAACAAACAAACAAGATAAAAAGTCAGATATGTTACTGATACATGCACTTTTCTACAATAGGGGTAGGCAACAGAGACACAGAACAGCAAGCAAAGTAAGGTGGGAATGATGAAATGAGATTGTTGGGTTCCTCTTTGGGGAAAAAAAAACAATATGCTGCAATATATACAATTGCTTGGCCTAAATAGGACCTATTGTATCTCAGCTACAGTACATATCTTGGTTAGTTCTACAAGTAGAAAGCCTGCTCTTCAGAGAAGATAGCACCTACTAAAGTAGGGATGGATGAACAATTTCATTTATCTATGAATGAGGTATTAAGGCTATCTGTACATCCTAAATCATGTGATAACTGAATGTCTCTCTCACAAAGTGACATTATTCAGTGCTGACCTAGAGGTGGAGGGGGGAGGAGCAGACTGCTGCTGGCCATAGCTGGAATACGACTGCTGGGAGTAGCCACTCTGGGGGGGCTGGCTGTACGACTGACTGGACTGATTATAGCTCTGGGATGGAGGCGGAGAGCCATATCCACCTAAAGGGAATGCAAAGGGGTCCACATAGTTAGAGGCAATTCACAGCAAAGACTGTGTGCACAGGCTCATCAATTCAGGTACCTGACTGAGACTGTCCATAGCTAGAGTTGTAGCCGCCCTGGTTGTAAGAGGTAGAGGACTGATCAGGACTCTGGCTATAGCCACCATAGGGTTGTTGGCCGTAGCTTTGGCCCTGGGACTGGTTATAGCCACCACCACCACTGGACTGTCCACCATAGGCCCCATATCTGTTGACCCAAGACAACACACATGAGTAAGCCATACAAAATACAAACCAAATGTCAGTTACATAAAATTAAGTTTTAATTTAAATATATACACAGTTCTTTCGAGATCAGAATCCATTTCTAACATTTTAGAAAAAGTTATCATTAAATAATTTCATTTACAGTTATGTTGCCTTTTCATATATATATAAGCTATTATCATATAGCGCAGGTATAACCAACTTACCCATGGGATGAACTCTGAGAATAGTCTAGAAAAAAAGACAACCATCTCAAAAACAACATTCAGCACAGACCAATCACATACAACCAGATTTCGCGCAGTTCAGTGTGAGTCAAGTGAAATAGCTTGGTTTGGCAAGGGAAGAAGCTGCATGTTTTGTGAAAAATCATTTCAAAGATGGCACCAGTTCATAATTAGTATCATGTAACTGAAAAAGCAACTAATGGCATCCATTCGATGAAAATCAAGGTTGGGACAACATCAAAACGGTACAATGTTGCAGCAGAGTGTATACGAAGAACCATAAGCTATGGGCTCAAGATATCAGCTGGGCCAAATCTATCCATGGCAACCGAAACGCCGTGTAACAACAACCATCGTTAGCTACTCACACCGAGCAAATCGCCTACTACTTTACTGTATCAGTTAAAAATAACACATACCTCAAACTACAATATGGCCATAATAAAGCAAATTATATTATATAGGTCACCATCTTAACTGTAGGTCCTGGGACAGCTAAGCTGACATTTATCACAGTGATACTAGCAAACAAAATGGTGGTACCCGACATTTTTAAAATGACCTAAATCATCCAACTCCAATGTCATCGTAATTCACTTAATTAATAATGTCACACAGACACACACCACACGTTCTTGAAGACCTGGCGCTAACGTTCATTTGTAACATCAACCAGGGATTCAAGTCACAAAAGCTAGAGGTAGTGAACGCTAACGGTAGCCGATTGCTAACAACCTTGTGTGGTCTTGGCATATTCTGTGAACATTTGCAAGGAGTTGACGTTATTTCAGTAAACTAATATGTAAGTCAAACTGATATTGCAGTACACATAAAATCCAGTTCAGTTTCCACACTCAGGGGTCAAACAACGTACACTTACCACTTGACGCCATATTCACAGCTGTTGTATTATCTGAATGCTAACAGCTGATGCATTCAGCATTGACGCTGCGCCACAGTAGCAAACGTCACAACGTATTTAGGCAAACAGCTACACACCATAGACTGTAGGCTACACAGTCGATGGTTGCCGCCCAAAGACAGACGCGTATGTGCAACAAAGGCCAAATAATTTTGCATAAATTTTGCAATTAAGTTATATTTAAACAATCTTTGAATATACATACAGGCCGATATTTAGGAATAATCACGAAAAGTTCAAAGTTCTTTTTTTACACAAGTTCTTTGACAAAAAAAAAAAAACTATTTCTAAAATGTAAAAAATGCTAAAATGTCATATTGGAAAAACTCTGAATGCTTGCTCAAGCCCCCCAAGTGTACAGTGAACCTCAAAGAAAGCCCAAGAAATTGTGTTGACACTTGTATTGACCTCACCACTACACAAACCTCTGTTTCTGTAACAATAAACAAAGCCAACACACAGCAATGGGTACAATAGAACCATTTACTTAAAAATTCAAAACAAAACATATACAAAAAAAGAGATCGCAATGTGCAACAATATTATTCTCTTATCACTAAGAATATGAATGGTGGACCATTGGAGAGACCTCTGATGCATGGCAAACATGAGGGGACAGCCAGGGTGCCTCTGGATGGGCCTCATTTCTTTGAGTACTTGGCCTGCTTGTGTTTGGGTGGGGCCCACTTCAGACACACTGTGTCCACTGCCAAAAGAAAAAAAAGAGACAAGTGCAGTCAAGTTCAGCAAGTACACAACACACACGCATGCATTTCTATACATTATGTTAAGCATAATATTACTTTGATACACACACCCACGGTAACGCTAGTATATGCACATGCTCATTGTGGTGTATACACGCACCTGTGATTGGGGGTTTCTTGTACTGAGCACTCTTCAGGTGTTCCTCAACCAGTTTGGGGGTGACGCAGATGACATGCTGGCCCTTCCAGTATTTCACCATGTTCAGAGACTGGAGGGTGCTGATGATGTCACTCTGGGTGATGCTAGTCATTTGACTGCAAAACAGAAAATGGGCACTGAGGTTAGAATGATGTGTCTGCAGAACATTTACCATTAGAACATATTGTGAACTGACTAAGGGAAGTGTTATTTCTTCAAATAAGCAGTGGCAAGTTAATTCGAAAAACGCTATATTCTAAATGCGCATGCTGTGAACGTGTGGCTGTTTACCTGAGGTCTTTGATGGACAACGTTCCCCTGAAGTCTCGTAAGATCTCTAGGAGCACCCAGGACCAGTAGCTCCGGTAGCTCAGCTTCCCTAAGTCAGACAGCGGCTTTTCCGGCGAGCCCACAGTGTTCTCTAGCTTTGACAACTCATAACCTAGGTGAGCCAGAAGGAGCAGGAACACACAAGAAAGTCATGTGGATAATCACCTTGCAAAGCAAGTGCAGCTTTTACCTTCCCCAGACGAGAGGACACCAGGGAAAGAAAATATGGTTCCCGTCATCTGTTATTACCAATTCTGTGAGAACAATTGTACCCACACTACAGAGCAGGAAGACAAGTCCCTTGCAATAAGGTAAGTCATCATTTTACTCACTGAATGCTATTAGGAATTTTCCATAGCCCCTCCGCTGGTATGGAGGAAGTGTGAGGATACAAGCTACATTGTTACCATCAGGTGACTCTTTCTCCTGCAAACAGGAAATCAGACGGTCAGCAAACATCTTACTCATGTTTATGATTAAATAGTGGTCTTTTTTCATGGCAGCAAAGTGTGCATATCTTTCAAGAGTGAATGGTGAAGTGTGGCTGTCTGTATGAGTCACACACCTTCATGCAAATACACCACCTAAGCAATACACATGCAACAAAATGCAACACCAGCAGAGCTTCCACTGTAGCCTACCTTTGAGAAGTAGCCAACTATATGTGCCCCTTGTCTGTTGACCTCTGTCAGAATGTAAAATATGAAAGGCTCCACGTCAAAGTATAATGTTTTGTGGTCCAGGAACAATTTAGCCAGCAGACAAAGATTCTGGCAGTAGATCTACGGAAATGAAAAAGAATTCAGGACATCTGAAGTAACACGTTTCATTTTGGATGTTTATTTTTACACTTTAAAGCATTAGGCGGCTAACTTTATTGTGTCACTAAATGGTCCAACAGATTTAGATACACAAATATTTAATTGCTTTGTGTTTCTCAAAACATAAAGGGTTTTCAATTTGCTGCTATCAAAAGCATAGCCCTGAGGCAGCTCTAGACTAGCACAAATTTCACAAGCTGTTGCACTGCTGCAAAGAGCTGTGCTAGCTTCTGTCACTTTCTTACTTTATGGTCTCGCCCATCCACCTCATACACTGAAATATTGTTCCTGCGATAGATCTCCTTCCCAGGGGGCTGTCGCCACTGGCACTGAGTCTGTATAAGAAAACACCACAGGTGGTTGAATATTTTTAGATCCATATAATTCTGAGAAAATAACCTTGCTGTTAGAAAAACCATGGACTTATAGGAACAATGGTGACTCATGCCCTCACCAGATGATAACGGAAGGTCTTCTCGTACTTCATATACTTTAGACAGTACTCGCAGATCCAAAGCTTGGGCTGCTTCCCATAGTCCTCGGGGAATGGCGAGAAATACCAGGCATCAATTTCAAAGTTGCCAATCTGGATCTTGTCCACATACTTCACTTTGGTGATCTAGGGGACACACACCGAGAGTTTTCATAAGCACACTCCTTTTTGGCAGGCAGGGCAAAATCACATTGCTGAGTAAATACTATGTGGCCAGTCGGACACTTACTGCCTCATGCTCCTTCTCCAGGGCTGCTGTGGTGGGATCCATCTCTGCATAAGTCTAGGAAACGTCAGAGATATATATATTAAAAAAACAAACAAACAAACAAAAAAAACATTGCAATTAGCAATAAAACTGTTGGCAGTTGTTGTTTTAAAGAACCGCACAATAAGTTTATTTTTTAACCCTGCATTAAACACCCCAAAACAATACAGCAATACAGGAAGCTCTGTACAGCTACCTGAATTGCTGTATTGTACAGTTAGCTGTATTGCTAGCAGTGCGCTCTCACACGTTGCGCGTTCTGTATTCGCTATACAGGGCTGTGAGCAGTGCGCTCAATCGCCGTTTGCAACACAACAGGCCAGTCTAATAGAAACAACAATTTCTAAGTGATTTTATGACCATGAAAATGGTTGCATAAACTTCCTGAGAGCTTCTTTAACAAGGTATTTGGACAAGAAACTTCTTACAAAGAAGAAATAAGGTGTCCATCATGATGTGATGAAACAGACAAACAGAACTAACACAGAGCACTACTACATTACACTCGGTTTGACAGGAATTGGAGGACCTACCAGAAACTGAACTAAGGAAACAACCAAGAGCTGTACCTATTCAACTTAACAGAAGAACCTAGGCAAAAAGCAAAACTGTACTATTTGGAGATTTTGTTAATGCAACACAGCAGGAGGGAGAGGAGTACCTTTTGGACATGGTTAATCTCATCATGTTTGCGCTTCTGGTTGCGGGTGATCTTCCTCTCAGGCTGATCCCCCAACTCGCCGCCCTCCTCTACACTCTTCCTCACGGCGTCCTTCACAGTCTTTGTGAGAGCCAGGCGAGATTTGCCCACCCACTCATCCAGCCGCCGGTTGACTGACAAAGACAGGGTGAGAGGGAAAAAAAGTGTAACCACAGCAAACAACAGCAGTGACAACAAAAAAATACACAAAAAGTGACAAAGTGAGTGAAGTAAATCCTAAGAGAGCTGTAAAAGAGAGGCTGTATGTTACTCCAGTGTTGTTAGCTTTTTGTGATAGGTTGTGTGTGTGCATGTATGTTTGACTATGATCAAGGGCACTTACATCCTACATAATGGACATAAAACTCCTCTCTGCCCTCCTGCTCATTCAGTCTGGACTGGATAACTTCGGCAGAATCTTGGAGAGAAATCAGAAATGTACATGATATAAAATAAAAATAATGATGTAAAGACAGTCAACTAACAAACAGCTACTTGAACAGGACTATGTTTTTGTTGTTGTTGTGTAGTCTCTAACAACACCACTCCATTAGACTAGTTTTCAGAGAAAAAGCACTAGTTGGAGATATAAGCAGCAGTAAAAACCTTAGCTTCATGCATCTGGCTTCAGTTTCTGGGATGTGTAATACACAAAAAGAAGAACGGTCCAACCCACGTCAGCTAGATTTGGTAACGTTATAACGTTAACGTAGGTTAACATTTGGTTTATTAATTCAAACGTCTTTTGTGAGCGTTCAAAGCGTTCTTTCACCCAAACCATAATTTAGTGCATTATCCTCCAGTTAAACAGATTTTATAGTTTCAAAAGGTAAGCAACTCACGCCATGTTTTGTCAGCGCGCTGACAAAGGTATGTCTCCCCAATTTCTACCGTAACCTCTTGCTCCCTTCCGCCGCCCAACACTGCTCCATCGCCCGAGCGCGGTGTACTCGAGCCCTCGGCTTCTCTTTCCCGATCAGCGGCCTCAGCTTCATCGTCCTCTGCGCCACTACCATTTGATGAACAAGTGGCACGATTTCCAGATTCCAGGTCTCCCCGGTCTGTTACAGAGTGGCTCGAGGCTAATTCAACATCCATTCGATCATCGGTACTACAGTTATCATAAGCATTTTCTCTAATTGAATGGCGCGCGTTAGCCAGCGCAACACTTACGCCAGAGCCCGACATCTTGGTCGCTTCAAACAATAACGAACGAGGAGACTTCCGCTGCAACAAAATGCGTCACCCAGCGGGAAGACGCCAGATTGCAGCAAAACTCCATCTGTCTGTGAGCAATCAAATCCTGCTACAAAATGTAGCCTACCATAAATACAATTTCTCTTTAGGTAACTGTTTAAGTTCGATCAGTTAGAATATACTCTACATTTCAGTTCAGGGCGAAGGTTGAAGGAGACTTGTAATTGAAGGTTGAAGGTTGAAGGAAGGTTGTAATGTTTTTGTCTAAATAAAAATTCTCGGCCTGAGGCATGAGATCTTGAAATGGTCACACGTAGGCCCTAATAGAGCTTTAGAATACATTTCCATTGTATTTTAAAAGATTTTTCTGTTTATCCAGGACTAATATTCAAGCCACAACACATCTCCAAACAAAGAGTGTGCAAACAAGAAATTGGCTGGACATAGTGCAGGAATGTGATAAAAGTGCAGTAGGCTATAGAAAAGGGGGGTGGGGTGGGTGTTGCATTGTGCATTGTAAGGCTTAAAATGCAAGAGATAGGCCTACTGCATAGGCAAAGAATATTTTTGACCCTTAAAAAGTGTAAGACATGGAACATTTTGCTATGCCTGTATCATATCTGAAATTGAATATGGTGGTAGTCCTCCTGTTTCACATTACATGGATGCAGTTACATGCATAAATACATTTCCAACATTTACCAGTTGTTGGTGCAAAAGTGTGTGAAGTTAATGGGTCCAAATCATCAGGAGACGATGCTGAGTCCGTGGGGCAAGTTTTATTGTTCAAAGTGACACCAAAATATCTTGCTTTCTGTAATTTGAATGGTCATGGGGCCAAATGATTTGGAACCTGAAGATAATTTGTGATAACAATCGTGAGGATTGACATTCCTAGAACAATTTCTGATTTGTGAGCCTGTTTATAGGTCATTTTAGTTCATGTTAACATGAACATGTAAACATGTAATTTATCTACCTATCAATCTACACGTTTATCTATCAATCTACCTCTCTGTCTATCTACTGTTTGTTTAGCTTCACTGATTGTTATAATGCCCCCAAAAATGGGTTTGGTGCCTATTGATGGAGATTCTCGGGTGACTTCTGTGGTATTTTTGAACAAATGCTAAGTAGGCCTAATCACTGTCACAGGACTGTCCTTCTACTTGCTGCCTCTTCATTTTTTAACCTTCTGCTCTAAAGGCTGTAGTACATGGCTTGTCCAGTAGAGGGCAATGGGTCATACTGTAAATACATAAAACCTATGTGGTAAAAACTGCTGTGCAGTACACAAAAGTAATCATGTCTTTGAGTTTGAACACAAATAAATATACATACGTGAATCAATCCATGGCACTAGCGAGGTCCATGAATGTTGTTGGTATAAAAGAACATGGAAATTTGATGACCAAATTCAAGGATGTTTATTGTCTCAAAGGATTCAAGGAAGTTTATTGTCTTATGCTAAAATGTTACAGGTGTAAAAAATGTGATGAAATTACTTATGTTTCCTGTCTACTGTGTATACAGGGTGGGGGGATCTAGAAAGGGGCAAAATAAAGTGTGTCTGTATGTGTGTGCGTGCGCGCGTGTGTGTGCGTGTGTGACTAAGGACTGAATAGAGATGGGGGCTGTATGGTCTGGAGAAAGGCAACAGCTAACTAAACTTGCGAAAAATGTTTTAGCATTATAACCCAATCAGATATCTGAAATCACTGCAAAAGATGTAACAAAAAGTGGTGAAGCAGCCTTAGTTATTCAATTAGGCCCCTACCAAAAACAAGCTGTTCTCAGATGCTTTCTGTTACCTTACCATTACATGATGTATCATTATTTTATTTTATAACTTACAGACTTCATTTCTATTTGTCATTTTATTGGTGGCACATGGAATTTGAATTGAGTCAGCCACCATTGGGGAGAAAAATATAGTAAAACATCAATAATGGGTCAGGATCATAACATATTTTTTGTACAGGACAGATAAAATTGTTTTGACCTTGACATCAGTTGTCTGCATTGCATGATCATCAACCATTTTATTTCACCTTTAGCCATTAATGTACACCTCCTTCATCATCTGTCCAATATTGTCCAACATTGTAACACAAACCAAATGTGTACCTGTCTTTTTTGTAAGTGATTATCAATTACTGCTTTGGCATGTATGAAGGCAAGTAAATAAGTGTGTGAAGATGCTGGGTAACAAAGCAGCACAAGGCAGAATCATCAGATCTATTTTACAAAATCTAAATTTGAGCGCTTTTAGTTTGGCCAACGTTATGAGTGGATTGGCTTTAAGTGTTGATAACTGTGAAAAGAAGCACTGTTAGTGTTCGTGTTGTGTACTGTTAGTGTATTTTAGTGTATTCGGTAAAAACTGTAATTCCTATGAGGTTGTGGATCTCCTGCCTTGAGCTGCTTGTCAACTCACAAAGACACATAAGACAACTTCCTCTGCCTTAGTCAGTATCGACTCAGTCAGCAGAACCCCTGCACAGGCTTCAGTATGGATCTAAGGCATACCCTCCTGAACAAGCCTTTGTTACCCAGCATCCTCATGCTCAGAGGCTGTTGTCCATAATATTGACGTTCTCAACATTAGATTCTCCCCAGCAATTAAGAATGAAAGGCTTTGTCTCTGTCCCAGTAGTTGCTCGCTGAATGAATCCCATTGTCTCCGCTCCCTGACTGCTTGACTGAGCCTTCTTCTGCCTAGAAACTATTGGAAGACCTAAAAGAAACCCTCTGTCCACAGGCGGTTCTGGATGACAGATCTGAAGTCTGCAAGGCACAAGCACACACTATGCTTGTGGCTCTGGAAGTGCGCACAAGCGACATACTTCAGCACTCAGAGTGCATTATCAAAGGCTCGCAGACCTGGAGCCTCTCCTCCCCTGTCAGTGGTTCCAGGCTCCATCCTCGGCAGCCACGGGCTCTGGGAATGGAATGGGGTGATGTGGGGTGGGCCAAGCACCTGTGCCTGTGTGCACTGGAGAGCACAACTGATCCCTTAGATGGTTTCACAGCAAAAATCTAATTCTCTCTATAATTCTTTCTTACATAGCCAACAGGGGGCACACTTCTCTCACAGAAAACAGCAGAAAGTTGCAGATAAATGGCTGGTAGAAACAAGATGTTGTCTCCCTCAAAACATGGTGTTTCATAAAGTAAATGCATTATACAAATTTGCAGCATTTTTGTTGCAGCAAGTTTGTTATTTCCCATTCACACTATACAATACATGTGTCATCTACTCAAAACTGAGTATTCCCTTTTATATAACATTTAAACATGTAGCCTATATTTTTCAGTAAAAGCTGATAACCAGGTTCTATTATAAACCAGTTCAAATCAAACAGCAAATGTCTCTTAAATGTTGTTGTCTTTTTGAAGCATTTCAGTTCCTTGTCCTTATGCCATTGACTAAACTGCTAATTGGAAGATACAAGGAATGTTTATTGTCACAAATAGACAAACAATCCAAATATTTGGGGACCATAAACCGGGGCAGTCCAGAAGAAATTTCACGGCAATCAACCATAGTGTATAGTATAAACGAAATGAAAATCCGTGTTAACAATAATGGATAGTAGATATATAGAATCTGCAAAATCAGAAGTAACACTGTAATAGAAACCTATAAAAGCATGTTTCATATAGCTAGTTTTCTGAAAGTAAGTGCTAGGTGGGTGGTGGAAGTTTGTGTTTTTGCCACAACAAGTCAACAGACTAAAAACAAACAAACTTTCTCTTTCTTTTAATTTGTTTATTTTGGATAATGTTGTTTACATCTTTAACAGCTGGCCACTAGAATTAGGACACCGTCTTTAATTAGGGAAATGACAGCTATCACCTTTGTGCGCTTAGTTAATCAAAAAAGATTAACAGGACTATCCATGCATAAGATGCATAAGGCAGGAGGTATAATGGTAACGCTTTGGATAATAGCCGATGAATTATTGTGTAAAGGTAAGAAAACAGCAATATTCTCATAACTCCAAAAATACACAGGGCAAGAAAGACCTCAACAGGTACAGACTTGTACTTGCAATCACACCATTTCTTTACCTTTACATAAAGGGGAGTAATTACTCAAATTCTCCACAAGAGTTTTTCACACGTGCGTAGTAAAATAAAGCTGCATTCAAGTCTGTCTTTTTAAAATGCATTTTGAATATAAACCAAGTACAGTGTAATTACTCACATTTCTCACAACCACCTGTAACTACACCCCCGTATTAGATTTGTCTATAAAAAGGTTGTACTCTATGCTTTTCTAAATACCAGTATTACTGTTCTATTTGCCTCAATAAGCTATACAGTTACTGTGGCTTTTCTCTTGCTACAGTGTATCTATTCTGCCGCTGCTGATGATTTTGAAGACTGAGTACTTACTTTGTAATTATGACAGTATTAAACATACATTTCTATTTTGTTGCATGGACCTACTTTTTACACAGTTATATAGTCCAAAAACATTCCAACTCCAAATACATTTTTTTTTGACATTGACTGGTTGTACAAGTACAAAAACATAAGACTGTAACCCCCAAATTGCGCAAGACAGTTTTTTTTGGGATCATGCCTAAAGAATGTCCTGTCCTACATTCCTGTCTTGTACACGCACACTGTCATCACATCACCTTATGTCTGTCTGATACAGAAACAACAATTCACAGGGCCAAATGGCAAATGGACCTTGTGTGCCAAAGCCATCATCAGGGCTGCACTAAGGTTAAAACATGTCTGCGTCAGGCTCAGCAGGTTTAATGCAAATGAAACCATCTTTGAAATGAATTGCTTCGGTGGGTTTAAAGATTGTCAAGGATCTTTCCTTCTTCCTTTAGATCAAGCAGGTTATAATGCACAACACTTTTTTTATTCACTTTTCTCCTCATATGCATGACATTGTGTATTTATTAAATAAACATGCAGGGCATTATAAGAAATGGCATTATAGATGGGTTTCATCTACAGGAACTTCAGGGTAATTTTCAAGAGTCTTTTGCCCTTGCACATGTCTCTACTGGAGAGAATAGCCCTGTAGGAACCTGAATAGGAACTACAGGGGTGAAGCTAGTACCTCCTCAGGAATAGGTGTTTCTGAATAGCCCTGGAACTTTGGTTGCCTGCAGTGGTGAAGTGTGAATGAGGTGTAGAAAGGTTGACTGTGGCAGACAACAAGCCCAGCAAGACAAGACTCAAAAACGAAATAAAGTTTAGCCTTATTAGGTTGTTTAGATCTACAGTGACTAAATCGAATAATACAATGACTTTATAAAATAAGACAATTCATTTACCATGATGTTACAAAAGAAACCAGCAGCATAATTTAAGGTAAGCTACAAAATGTTAGGGTAACAGTACAGCACATGTGAGCAAAATGCGAGGTAAAAAAAAGTTGTTGAAATGTATGATGGTATGATGTATTAGTGCTGTAAGACCTCATGACTTGCCCAGGGATGGTTCTGAACTTGCACCTGGGTAGTGTGCCATAGGTCTTGTGATGGAAACGCTAGACATTTTTATTCACATTCATTTCTTTTGCACAGTGTAATGACGGCAACCCCTGTTTCATAGCATTTGTGCTTGTACAACATGTGACAAATAAATGTCTATGGCTACAGCTATGACTACAGTCGATAGAACAATGATAGTAAGATGGTCTGATTGATGAACAAGCTGCAAACTTCAATCTTTTCCAAAAGGCTCCGAGAGAGAAGCTGGCATCTTTTAGAGAATGGGTAGAACATTCTGAATGCTCTGCACAACAATGCTTCAGAGATTGGACCTAAATAGCGTGACTGAATGCTGTTGTATTATGCATGGTTTCTCATGCAAATGCCACAGCATTGACAGGACCCTTTGATCAGCTCCTCTTTGTGGCACTAACAGGCGAACAGTGCTCGGGTGTAATGACTACACAGTGGAGACCAGTGGAGAGATTCTATTAGAGGATGCATTTGTTTTATTCACACCCTCATTTTGCACTCCCTATCACTCTCCGTATATCTCACTTCACCTCTGTTTCTCTCTCGCTCTTTTCACTTTTGCAGTCTCCCTTTCTCTCTCGCTGTCTGTCTATCTCTGTCTTCTCCTCTCTGGTTTCACTGATGTTCAATGTATGCCTTCCTCCCATCTTCTGTGAACCATACTTTTGGGGAGTGAGTCACTGTGTTAGCCAGAGCTGAGCAGTGAGACAGTGTGGCTTGGTGAGTCTGATGAAATGTCACGGACTCCCCTCTTTGAGGCTCACGTGGCGGCTCACAACTCCACAGAGCTACAGAGGACGAGGCTGCAGATAAGGTAGTTGTAAAAGCAGTGAAGTAGGCCGATAAGGTGCACACTACTGAGGAAGCCGTCAGCCCCTGGGTCTGTGCTTCATGACGATTAGCAGCACAATAGCTGAGATATTCAGATGGCTTTTTTTTAAACACTCGAGGGATTATTGGGGTCCTCAGGAGGCAGATGACAAGGGGGTGGGTGTGGGGTACAATTGATATGGGAGAACACTATTGGAAACTGGTCTCACCTGTTTGGAGAACTCTCTTAATTGTTTGCTCTTGGGATGAAAGAGGCAAGGAACATTTTCTATTGAATCCATATTTATTTCACAATGCCCACACAGTATGAGTCAGTGCAGACAGTGTGCTTGGCTCAGGAGCTTTACTGAGCTTATCCAGCCTTTTGATCCACTCAAGAAAAAAGGCATTTCCACATAAAGATGCTTTCAATGAATGGAAGCAGTACACCTAGACTATGAGATGAAAGGCTGAATATTAGCGGTTGAATTTATAAACAGACTACAAAGATTATCTAAAGTAGGTTTAATAACAGATGCCGTTTGAAATACCCTATGTATAAAAGAATAAAAATGCTATAAAGAGTGGATTGGATGTTCTAATGCTTGATTCATTTTGGTCATAAGAAATCTCTAAAACTTTTGGTTGGAGCCTGCTCTGTAAGAGAAAGTTACAAGTAGACACACTTATACATGTATTTGTTAATTGTTTATTTATCCTAATAATGTGACAACAGTAACCCATATTGGGGCACACTTTGTTTCTCTGGCTGTGATTATTTCCTCATTAGGGAGCTTGCTGGCCAGCGCAGGTGAAAAGCTTGTCCCACACCTCCACCTTCATGATCGCTTTACCCATTGGGGACATGGTGGCTTTGATGTCCATGTAGCTTCCTACATAATTGATCCCTGAGCCGTTGGCCTCCTCCCTCACAAAGCTCTTCTGGTCCTTCTCATAGTACATCTCCTTGTAGAGAGACGCATCACAGGCTCGGCTCTTGGGGTAGATCCCCACGGCGAACCAGTTCTTGTAGAGGTTGTAGTCCCAGGGAACGGAGAACATGATTGCTACCGTTTCAATGTGGTCGTTGCGACTTCTCTCAAACAGTTCGTACATCAGGACTCCCACGCTCCCAGACGCATTGGCGCTGGTCTTGCTGAAGGCACACACTTCGGTCTTCAGAGGCCGCACAGTGGGCTGGGGAGGGTTAAATGTCTCTCCACTTTCCAAAAAGATCCTGTTCCACACAACATGTAATACTTACTACACAGCCAGTTCTGTTTCGCATAACACCAAATAAGGCAACACCTTGTACACAACATATTCAGAGTAATGTAATTTAACCTGGTTATATACAGTTTTAAGACATATTATTTCATCATATATTTGGCCAGAAATTACATAAGTGAAAACCTATAAGAGTACACAACTTATAATAAACATATAAAAAAACATATAAATGGCCAATGAGTAATGGAAATTTAAACTGAGGTTCATGTGCCTTGTATATTTCTGCATGTGTGATTTCTACCAAACCAACATGTTTGCCGTGTTTCTGGAATATAAATAAGTGTCTCTTGCAAAGCTATGTAAATGAGCAATGAGCAAGCTCCCAAGTGGCCAAACATGGCTGCTGTAGGAGAAGTGACCGTGCTGACCGCAGACGCAAAAACAAACACTGCCACATTAATTCTGGCTCACATTCAGAGGTATGGATTGTGTCATTAAAATTAATTGGCCAGGAGTTTTCACAAGACAGTTGTAAGAATTGCTGTTCTGCCCTTTTTCCTGCTTTTAAGGTAATCCTTCCTCCATTGGGTCTTCACCAGTCTACTATAGCTCAACAAAGAGCACTCACTCACCTGGGGTTGAGCAGGCAGTAGTTATTGGTGAGGTTGGAGATCTCAATGGTGACATTCCGACGGCTGGTAACGTTGGCTGCCACAGCCTCTGCAGATTCAGACATGCTTTTTCCCAGTGAGTGCAAAAGTGTCGTCCCTGTGCACTGTGTGCTTTTGCGTGCCTTTGGTTTCCTGTGTCAAGAAAGGTGAAGAAAGACAACAGATGTCCATGTACATAGTGAGTATGAGTGAAAAGAGAGGTGGAACGATGGCAGGAAAAAATAGCAATGACAGCTGTCTTTTTCCCCACCAGATCTCACATGTATTAACAACTGCAGTAACTCCACACAATGTCAAACATCTGCAACATCCCATGAGTTGGTGCCCAACCACTTTTTCACCAATTAATGCACTGAATATTGAACTGTTTGATGTTGTTTTGAAATCCACATGTCAATAAGTTGTCAGAAGGCACCACTCATTTTTTGTAATAAAGAAACTGAAAATAAATAAAGAATAACTCTGACTATTATACAGCAACTGCTTAACTCTGAGAACTCGCACCCTGTAACTCGCACCCTAGCCTCCTAATAATCTCTTGACCCTTGAACCATGACCAGCTCCTGTGGCTTTGCATGTGATCAGCATTTATTTAGTCCTCTTAATTACCACCTAGAGAGCCACATCAATCTCAGATCAGGGGAAAAAAATCCATTATCTCAGTCTATACAAGCAATAGTCTGTACAACAGCCCAAAAATGCAGACCTACAAATAAACAAAACAAACATAATCATTTTACTTGACATAATTATGAATGTGTTTACTGATAAAAGTAAATGTGGCTTTAAGTTTATTGTTTAAAGAAATGAAAGTTTTTTTCTCTCTTTCTATGACCTTTACATTGATTTTGCGGATCTCTTGATGATTCGGTTCTGTACCATTCAGCATATTTAGTTGAGAGGGACATACCTGAGACTCCCGTTAGCAGCTTTTGGATGTGAAGTTCCTATGAGGGTTCTTCCTCTCTGTTTCTCTTTTACAAATACACACCCTTTTCACAAACACACATAAAGACACCGGAACACACATTAACACTCACACACACATCTATGTAGACTTTAAAAGGTGTACAGCATGTGTCATGGAGCCCCACAGATCCCTGCCCTGATGAGTGAGTACAGCCTAGCAGACCAGAACAATGGAGTTCCTGGCACCGGCCCATTACACAAGCACAGAGAGGCACTCTGGGGTCCATGTTGCTCAACCCTGATAGATTGCTTCTGTCTGGATGCATGACTGGCTCTGGCTCTCGTCCATCTCAGGTGTCTGTGTTGCTCAACAGGGATTTGGGTTGAAACAGGACCAGTTGAGACAGGAACCGCTGGGATTCACGCAGTGGGCTTTTAAGGTGGGGCTCAGATAGCATTGTGCAAGGTTGGAAACCAAACACAAAATTTTTCCCTCCTTTTTTCCCCTCCTCTTTTCCATTCTTTCTCGTTGTGATAACAATGAGAAACCCTTTATCTCTGTTGCCAAGGCAAATAGATAAGCTTGTGTTTTGGATGTCAGCAGGAAAGGTTTTGTTCATATCATCTGGCATTATTTTTGAAAAATGCATGTTGAGACGAGAGCAAGTTGCACCAATAATGGTTGCACAGACAAATGAAAGACGTTCACACTCAGTATGTAACAATGTTTTATTGCATCTAAATACTAAGACAACCAGTTTTCTAACATTTCTATCTGGCTCATGTTTCACCAGGAGGGTGACAAAAAGTGAGTTATTTTTAATCATACAATCATATAATCATATCATTTTAAAAGCTAAATATCTCCTCCTCCTCCTTCCCTCTGTCAATGGCCCATCTTGTCATACAGCTCCAGTTTAAGTATGGCATGGCCAGTGTTAGACATGGTGGCCCTCAGGTCCACATGGACCCCTCTGTGAACCAGCCCCGAGCCCCCGGCCTCAATGCGGGTGAACTGGGTGAAGTCCTTGCCTTCGTACATGTGGTTGAACAGGTGCTTGTCGCAGGCAAGCTCCGACTCGAAGAGCCCAACGCCTATCCTGTTCTTGTAAAGGTTCCTGTCGAAAGGAACAGAGAACATGATGGCCATGCGCTCTGTGCACAGCCTGTTCTGCATGTGGAAGAGGTCGTAGGTCAGGATGCCCACTGCGCCCGTCGCCGTGTTGTCGTCCTTGGTGAATGAGCAGACCTCTGTCTTAGTGGTGCGGACGGTGGGTTGTGGCGGGTGGAAGCTGAAGCCGCTAGACATGAAGACTCTGTGGGAGAGAGGAAGGATGGAGGGAGGGAGGGAGGTAGAGAAAGAGAAGAATGGAGGAAAAGAGAGGTGGATGAGAACTAAAAAATAATTTAATGTCAGAGCTACAGAATAATCTTACACTGTCCAAATGCAAATGCTTCTTAAAACTACACATTTTATCTGTTGTGGACTACTGTATATTCACACATCTCACAGAAAAAATGAAAAAAAAAAAAAACTTCTAAAAAACAACTAAAGTGTGTGGAGTTCAATTCTTTGTATAACTCAGTGGGGGACAGATTCTTCTGGGTAACACAAAGCTGTCTTCCCTGCTTTCCTGTAACAGTATCTCTCTTGAGCTGGCTGCGGCAGTGGCTTTCTCCTACTTGGGGTTGATGAGGCAGTAGACGCTGCTGACGTTGGTGATCTCCACGGTACAGTTCCTATTGGTGGTCAGGGTGGCCGACACGGCTTCGGCTGTCTCAGGCATGCTGGCTGGCGAAGGGTCTCAGAGGAAAAGTGCTGCCGAGCTAAAAAAAAAAAAAAAAGGGAAAAAGGTCTAAACCAGAGGAGCATAGGCATATGAAAAAACGGCCAAAAATAGAAGCAGGACATAGCTGAAGGACTATATGATAAGCATTTTTTGGGCAAGGATGTGAAAAAAGAGAAACAGCAGATGAAAGCTTCTGAGGGAGGGTGTTAATTTAGTCCAAAGCACAGGTACTTTTGGAGGTTGATTGGAGATCATGCAGCATTTACAGCAGCTGTTACATTCAACTCATAGCGTGTGTATGTGTCATCGCATTACAATATGTAGAGTGATAATATATGCACTCTAGGAACAGATGTGTTTTTAACAGTTTGAACTTTGCAGTTAGCACGCATTTCTTCCCCAACCGCATGTGACAAAACTTTTATCAAATATCAAATTGACACCTCGAAAAAGTGACACATTCTACTTAGCTTTTAAAAATCAGTACATGAGAAATCAAAAAGCAAAACGAAATACTTTGTTCATCATGTTCATAGCACTTCTTTTTTTTTTAAAAAAAGTTGTTATATATCATGTTGAGATTAAATAAGACAACATGTCAGACACTTACCTGTGTGTACTCAATGCTGTGTGTACTCAATGCTGTGTGAACCGAATTCACTGGAATCCAGCGTGCCACAAGAAGGGGGCAGATACCAATTCCATGTTCTCTCTTTTCCCGTCTCTCTATAGCCCTCCCTTCTTTTTCCTGTCTGCTCACAGGTTGGGTCCCTTCTTTCTCATACCTGGTATTCCCTGGTATTTAGGTGGATTAATAAGCATTATTTTTACCTTCACTTTATTTAAATACTTATTTAATGATTACTGAACATGAATATGAACTACATTTGACTGGAATAGGAATTGTTTCTGAAATAGAGACAAATATGACTGAATGGTAGGTCTATGATTTTTTGTTGGTTTGTTAGACAAGGCCATTACTACATATTAAGTTCCTGATGCACTTCAGTTAAGAATATTTGGATGTGAAGTTGTTGTGTGATTCTTACTGCAGTGCTGGAGTGTGGGGGTTAGTGTGTGAAGTTAGGGGAAGGGTAGGATGGTGGAGCAGGGATGAGTTTCAGCAGGAGTTTATTCTTTAGCTGTTATGCTGCCATGACAGCCGCCAGAACTGGTGACAGCAGGATCCAGAGGGGATGCAGACAGACAGAAAGAGAGAGAGTGTGTGTGTGTGTGTCAGAGAGAGAGAGGCACACAGCTCTGCAACACTGCAGCTCTGCAAGAACCAACCTGCAGATCCCCACCCTGACTTTCCACCTTGCACAAGACGCACTCTTTTTCTCTCTCTTTTACACACACACACACTCTCTCTCTCTCTCTCACACACACACACACACACACAAACATGCAATCTCAATAATCCAACACCCCCGCACAGATGTGTCACAGTCACGTCAAAAAATTATGATTGCTCTGTACACTAAAATCACTGAACCACACACATAGTGTACACGGAGTCCATGCCATACCCATGCCATATCAGCTAAGACCCACCCTTGTGTTTCTCTACACTCATGCAGTTGTCAATACAATACAAGCCATGCAAACACTGCAGAAGGATGAACAGCCTGAGAGTGCTATACTGTGGCATATAGGCAGGAGGACATTTGGATATCGATGAAAGAAAACAGTGGTCTAAAGGGCAAAGCTGTTCTCCCACAAGGCAGCCTTGCTAATGTCATTGGAAATTTACTGTGTCACTGCAGAGGCCTACTTGTGCTTGAACATTGCGACCACTGGCTTTCACCAGGCTAGTGCATCATGAGTGAAAATACTGAGCAGCTAGGGATGCCCACATTATTGAGCTTTGGCTATGTCGTTATTTGATTACGTTTTAGTGACTCTATTGTGCATATGTTACCTGTAGGCAAGAACACAGAAGAAAGTAGAAAAACTGCTGAATGCTGTGTATGAAAACTCTAGCGATCAATAGATCTTAAAATGAGTAGACGCAAAGAACAACACATAATTGAAGTTATCTTGGAGTCGTTCAAATGTTATTGTCATTGATTTGATGTTCTGTTGATTAGGGCGTACCTGACAGTATTATTTTAACGATCATATAGGAGTGGCTTGCAGGAAAAACATCTTAATTATATTACACAAGTTACATTTATGCCATAGCTTCTGCCTCTTCATTCTGTGAATCAAATTTACCAAAGCAGTACAAGGACTGTTAAGTCAACAGACTGATATAGGGAGAGAGGAAGAGATATTATAGAAGACACAATCAGCACCTCTTAGGGGAGAGAAAGAAAGAATGCAAGACTGGATCACAACCACATTCCTGCTTACAACCCTGCTGAAAATATTCCCTCTTTTACTACTGTAAAAGTCGGGATGCCATCCTCTTCTAACGGAACAGAATGTGTATCAATGGTGACAAGAAGGTCTGTACAGACACTGCTACTTGTACTTCTACTTCTACCAGAAGTCTCAAAGAAAACGGTATTGTGTGACAGGAAAACCACAGTTTTCTCTGCAGTACTGCAATATTTTTGTGGCCAAAATATCACATTGTGTCATACAAGGCAGTTAACTGCGGTATTCTTGCAGAATTATTTATAGTAATCTTTACAAATGCAATTGTTTTCGTGTCCGAAATAATGCATTCACTGTAGTATACAACAGTATAGACAGAAATTAGATTTTTCAACCACAGTGCCACAGGATTCATTCATAAGTGAATGCATAGGACTACATAATGCTACTATATGCACTATAAAGATAAACCTCAAAACCACAGCTCATCATGAACCATGGTAAACGTTTCTAAATGTCATAACACAAGGGTTCTCTTGGATGGACCGTGTATGTCTTGAGTGAAAACAACTTTATGTTCAAGAGTCTGGATTAGCTTGTCAAACTCTTAAATGTTCTGACGCTGTTGGAGAACATGTGTGACAGGGAGCACACGCTGAGCTCAACAAAGGCATGTGACTGTGGTTCGGCGTATTCACTGTGGCAGGGATTGTTATTTCCATATTATTGTATGGCTCTCCAGAATGCTGTGGGAGATTCCATTTACTCTGAAAAGACCTTTCCTATGTTCGGTGGTCAGTTAACTCACCACTGCAAAACTTTAATGACTGCTGGCAATAGCAATAGACAATTGGCTTCAGATTCACACTGCATGTCATTCCCGCGAGTAGAGATCCCTCACCTACTGTACTTTTGAGCCGTTACATAGGGCTGTGTATACAACATACTGAAGAGTAGAAACTTCCCCTGTGAGGAGAACAAATATTCTTCTCCTCTGGTATATTTCATTAACCTGTCACAAAATGTCCTGTTTGGATAAAAAAGGTGGCAAACATTGGAATGCTAATAGCTGGGATGAAAATAGGACATTAACATTAGATATATTTAAACTCACCTCCTCTACCTCTCCTATTAGCTGAGGAAATGGACTCTGTCTAAATGCATAGAGGCAGTATGTGCCCGGGCTGGGTCATCATTAATCTCCTGTGGCAACGAGCTGGTCACACAGGCTAATAGGTGAAAATGGAGAATGAATTTGGAGTGTGTGTGTGTGAGAGTGTGTGTGTGTATATGTGTTGAAGTGAGACAGGTGGAGTGGGATGGCGACTGTGGACTTTGCTGAATACTAAGATGGGCCATCCAGTCAGACTGATACAAACGTACGGTAGGAGGGGTTTGGGTTATTGGAGGACGGTTTGTGTGTGTGTGTGTGTGTTTGTGTATGTAAGTGTGTGTGTGTGGAGGAGGGGGTGGGGTTGATACAAGGGGGTGATGGTGGTGTTAGGGTGGTGGTGATTGATTGCCGTGGTTGGTGCGAGGTTCCACACTCTCACTTTGTGATGAATAGGCTGTCAGCCACCCACCGAACAACCCAAATAAGCCACACACACACACACACACACACAACATTTAAAACCATACCATCTCCCCAAGAGAACTGACGGATTACGCAGTGAGTGTAAATATTAAACGTCCATTATGGGGGATTACACCCACCCCCCATCCTCAGCTGGCCAATGAGGGGGGTGATAGGGATGAGGGTGCCGAGAGGAGAGGGACAATGAAATAGAGGCGAGCATATAAAAAAGAAAGTAGGCTCTCTAAGTTCTCATCTCCCACTATGGAAATGTCATTCTTTTCCTTCCATTTATTCCCCATAGGATGTAAATCCTTGACACTAATCACATTTTGAAGCAGGTGTTTGTATGTGTGTGTGTGCGTGTGTGCATAGTGTATATGTGTGTGTGTGTGTTTGTGTGTGTGAGAGAGACACAGAGAGAGAGAGAGAGAGAGCAAGAAATAGGCTGTGATAAGAAATAGTATGTGAAGGAAAGAGAGAAGATATGTATGTTTTTGAATGTATGTGTGTGTGTGTGTGTGAGTGAGAGAGAGAGAGAGAGAGAGAGAGAGAGATTTGACTAAAGCTGACTAGAGCTTCTAGCCCACTGTATTCAGAAAGAAATGCCACCTCGTAGATGTGACATCCCACACTCCACGTGTCCATACGGGCGTTTCAGCAGAGACTGCAGCCTAGCTGTTTTGCAAACTTTCTTTCATCGCTCTGGTTATTATCGCATAAGCACACAGTCTGAACATATGGCTCGGAGCTGTCACAGTGCCATTTCATATCATCCAGCAGCCAAAGTGCTCTAATTATACTGGGTGGAAATTAATCAAAAGCCATTTGAAAAATAGCAGATGAATCATCTTTGTCACAACACTGAGACTAGTGCCTACTTCATATCGACCTGCTTGACTGATACGTTGTATGTACATATGTATAACCATCCCTATGTTTATAGATAAAAGTGAGTTTCAGACGGACACTATGCGTCACCTGTTAAGGTTCCCAAGAATCCACCCACTAATGGCTTGTTGTAAGTCAGATGTAAGATGTCATGTTCCTTTTTTGGAATACTTCTCTTAAGAAAAATCTAGGGATGAATTCTGCAAGCCAAAAGCTGAGGGTTTTTTTTTATCCGCTTACCAGAGTCAAATATTTTCGTCATATCTTAAGTCACAGCCAAGCCTGGTAACCAGTACTTAACAGTGCACACTTACTGTGTCTACCTGCTTTTAAATAGGGGCTAAGCAACATTCAGTTTTTCTCTCTCACGAGCTTCCTCTAAAGACCGCTGTATTGCATTGTATTTCACTGCATTCTATTGGACGCTGCTGAACATTGCAAGAGCTGTATCTACCGCTATAGGCCACGGTGGCGCATTCTACACCGTTCGTTCGCCGCGTAATGACTCATTTTAGCATCCTAAACAGTATGAAATGGATTCATTAAATGAAAAATGTTGCATAGTGGACCTTTAAAACACCTGCAGGAAACTGCACTGATGAGCCTCAAAGCAGCTTCCTCCCAGCCATTCCGGCCTTGTCTCTTTAGGGGTGCTGAAGGCATTGAGGGGAGTGCAGCTGAGTAATGGGCAGACAGCCATCAATCAGCCGCAAACTTTCCTCTGTGTTTGTTCATGCCTCAATAAGATGAAACTGGCCATGTTGTCTCTGATTTGCCACAGGTATGCTACTGTAATCAGAAGAATCCAGAGGCCCTGTTCAATTGTCAGTTGAACAGGGCCTGTTCATGCTAGTCCTTCACTTGGAGTCCCTCTCTGCCCTTGCTTCCTCACCAGTGGAAAACAGTGTTTTCTTCTGTACATGATTCAACCTGAGGGTCCCTGCAGATGTCTGGATGACTCTTTAAGAACAGAACGGTGTGATTGGTCCAACCAAACTCGGAAGAACTGGTGAGACCCTATGGCTCAGAACAAATACCAGGAGGCACCCATTTAACTTTTCGCTGTAAAAATATTTCTCTAACGGCTGATTCAGACAACACGATTCCAGTCTGATTTTGCCCTGAATTTCTCGTCCCAGACAAATTAGCTTGATTTTACACTATTAGAAAACGTTGGCGATAAGGCAACGTCTTGTGATGCAGTGGTGTAGTCCAGGGTATACGCAGGTATACGGCGTATACCCACTTATTTTTCAGTCAACATTGTGTATACCCACTTCTAAATCGCCCTTGATTCGCACCTTTCAGTAATATTGGTGAACCAGATTGCCCATTTTTTCCTCAAGGATGGTGAAGCCATGACCCACCCTCTTCTGCCTCTAATTGGCTGGTACTCGCTGCTTTCACTGATTAGATTGGTTAACTTTAGGCATGAGGATAAGAAAGATACGGATGTGTGCAGTCCCTTCTAACTTCTTCCCCGTTAGGACTGCAAGGCTAAGCTAAATCATAACAAAGTAGCATCGCATGCCAGAGCAATTCGGTGCATGGAGACAAGACAGTATGGATCAACTTGTCTAAGTTAGGGTAAGGATATTTCAGTATTGATTGGTGGCATCTTGCTTTAAATGCAGCGGAGAGTAGAAGTTGTTTCTAACAGACTCGCTCCTCCATATGCTATCTACCGAAACACTGGGATGATGTGTTCTTGGATGAACTTATAAATTGGAAGTGTTGCCAGTAGCGTAGGGTAGCTAGAATGCGTGTTGCTCAATGCTTGTTCTGTCTATTTTTATGTTACCTGGCATCATATGCGCATCCTCCAACTCCTGAGCAACCGAGCAGCCTTCCATTTCTCTCCCACTTGACATTTCTACACGTGACATGACCTGCAACACCTACACTCCACAACTCAGCCTATTTAATTTCGCGTATAACAAAAACATACATATATGAGCACGAGGTCACATACAGGCACATGCGCATGCCATGAACCGTCGAACCGTGCAACGCACACACGTTCCGACCAGTGGTAACGTTACGGATACTAACGTATCCTCGGTTCTCTGAGTGAGAAGCCGAAACGTACGAGTGGATGATGTCTATCATCTCCTGCTTTTCTGAAGTCATTTTAAACCAACCCTTTGAAAAAAGGGCAGTAAGCGCACTTACGCGCGCAGGCAACTACTTAGACAGCCCTGCGTGACGTCAGAAAGTCTATATATTGACTGCGCTTACGCTTCAGGTCCTCTTTGCCAAGCTCGCCAGCGTCGGCGATTGAGGCCCGAAGCGTACGTTTTGGCTTCTCACTCAGAGAACCGAGGATACGTTAATATCCGTAATGTTCTCTTTCGTTTCGAAGCCGAAACGTACGAGTGGATCACTACAACCAAGCCTCAAGAGCCCTACACCAAGGAGCCCGAGGTGGGAGGATCCATGGGACCGCCGCCGGGCCCAGAGAGAACACTCTCTGCTACACCCGGCCTGGTGACGTCCAATGCGTAAAAACGTGCGAAGGTGTTCCCTGAGGCCCACGAAGCGTTCAAGCAGATATCCTTCATGGGGACGCCTTTCCAGAAGGCCCAAGAAGCCGCCACTCCACGGGTGGAGTGCGCCCTGACATGAACAGGCGGAGGAACACCCGCCGCCACATATGCCAGACGTATGGCTTCCGTAAGCCAATGCGACATGCGTTGGGTAGACAAGGCCTGACCCTTGGCACGCTCGCCATGGCAGACGAACAACTGGTTCGTCTTCCTGATGCTCTGCGTACGCGTCAAATAGGCACGAAGCGCTCTGACTGGGCACAGAGTAACGGGCACAGAACTGCCCGTCTCAGGAAGGGCTGCGAGCTCAATGACCCTCGAACGAGGGTCAGTAGACAGCACTTTCGGGCGAGAAAAGGGATTAGAGCGAGCAGAAGCGCAGTCTTAAGGGAAAGCATCTTTAGACTGGCACTCGACAGAGGGTCAAAGGGCGTAAGGGCCAGTCCACGTAGGACAGTGGCCAGGTCCCAAGTAGGGACCGAAGGGGAGGAAGAGGGGCGGAGCCGCCTGACGCCCTTCATGAAGCGCGACGCAAGGTGGTGAGCGCCTGGGGAAACGCCAGCATAGCCAACATGGCATGCTGAGATAGCTGCGAGGTACACCTTCAAAGTAGAGGGTGTACGACCCTGATCAAACAGGTGTTGCAGAAAAGCAAGCACCTCGCCAATAGGGCAGACTAGAGGATCACAGCCTCTGTCTCTGCACCACGTGCTGAAAACACGCCACTTCAGTGTATACAACGACCTAGTGGACGTAGCTCTAGCAGCCTGGACGGTCTCTATCACTGCGTCTGACAGGCCGCTCTCTAGGAGACGCGCCCGTTCAGGGGCCAAGCCGTCAGTCTCCACGCTTCCGGCTTGGGGTGCCACAGCGACCCGTGAGCCTGCGATAGGAGGGCCCTCCTCAGAGGGAGAGTCCACGGCTGGCCGTCTAACAGTGAGACCAGATCTGAGAACCAGCTCTGAGATGGCCAATTGGGGGCGATCAGAATCACCCTGTGCGCCCCCGCTCTGATCCTGGCCAACACCTGACGCATCAGAGGAAGGAGGGGAAAAGCGTAGAGCAGGCCGCGCGGCCACGGGTGTGCCAGCGCGTCTGACCCTAGCGGCGCATCTCGTTCCAGCGAAAACCACGCTGGCCAATGAGCGTTCTCTCTCGAGGCGAAAAGATCGACTCGTGCCCGCCCGAAGCGGGACCAAAGGCTGTGCACCACGGCTGGGCAGAGGCGCCAGTCGGTTGCACGCGGAACACCCCTGGAGAGGAGGTCCGCGCCTGTGTTGCGAACACCTGGCAAGTGCGCCGCCCTGATCGACAGGAAGTGGCGAGAGGCCCAGGTGAGCAGCTTGTACGCCAGGCGAAACAGGTCCGGAGAGCGTGTGCCGCCCTGGCGATTGATATACGCCACAACAGTGGTGTTGTCCGTACGCACAAGAACGTGTTCTCCTCTGAGAAGAGGGAGAAACTCCTTCAGAGCGCAGAAGACAGCAAGGAGTTCCAACACATTGATGTGTAATCTCCTGGAGGCTGTGCCCCATATCCCCCTGGCGGGGCGACCGCGGCAAACGGCGCCCCAGCCTGTTTTGGACGCATCGGTGGTCACCGTCATGCGTCTGGCTATAGCACCCAAGGCGCCGCCTCCGGTGAAGGAGGACGGCCTGCGCCAATGCGCGAGGGCCAGCCACATGCGTCTGGATACTAAGATCCGACGGGCGGGGTTCGACCTGGAGGATACACCTAGCTCCGCTAAAGCGAGCTGCAGCGGGCGTAAGTGTAAGAGGCCGAGTGGGACAGCGCCGCCTGCGGCGCATAGGAGGCCCGTCAGTCTGAGACACAGCCTGGCCGAAACGCAGGCACCGAGTCTGAAGTGGCATAGACACGCCCTGACGTCCTGAAGCCTCTTCGGTGTGAGCGTCGCTCTCATCGAGCGTGAGTTCAGCCTCACGCCCAAGAACTCGACCTCCTGGGAGGGAGAGAGCATGCACTTGCTTAGGTTCACTAAGAAACCCAGACTGTGCAGGTGACGCAAGACCACGTGGGTCTGTGACGTTAGGAGCTGTCTGGAACCAGCCAGCAGCATCCAGTCGTCCAAGTAATTGAGGAGTCTGATCCCCCGAGCGCGTAGAGGAGCGATCGCCGCCTCCACGCACTTGGTGAAGCACCGAGGTGCTAGAGATAGACCGAAGGGGAGGGCTGCGTACTCGTACGCGCTGCCCTCGAAGGCGAAGCGTAGAAAACGCCTGTGCCTCGGGACTATGCCTATGTGAAAATAGGCGTCCTGAAGGTCTATGGTGACCATGTAGTCCCCCTGGCGGACTGACTCCGCCACCATTCGCCCCGTGAGCATGCGAAAGGTGAGAGGTTTGAGCGAAGCATTGAGCGCTCTGAGGTCTAGGATAGGGCGAAAAGCGCCCGACTTCTTGGGCACCAGGAAGTACGTACTGTAGCGACCTGCGCACGCCAGCGTCGGATCTACGCGCTGAATAGCGCCCTTTCTCAGGAGATCGCAAAGCTCTTGTCTGAGAGCAGGGGCCCTGGAGGGGGGCACCACTGACTCCATGACACCTCTGTAGGGCGGGGGTGGCCACCTGAACTGCAGTTGATAGCCCTTCAACACTGTTGATAGGACCCAACGCGACGTTGTGCACATCGCCCAATGCTGCCGGAGCAGAGCGGCGGCATGAGGAGGCAGCAAGGACAAACGAAGTGCTATGCTGCCTCCGAGTGGCACTAGGGGGGCCAAGGTCAAAGACTGAGGCTGTCCGCGAAACTGAAGAGCGTCCGACTGACAGACCAGAGAGTCGACAGAGTGCGGGGGCTGGGGGCCGGTTAGCCGTGTGTGAGACCGTTGGGCGCTCACGCGTGACTGAGAGGCCGTGCGCATTACTCGCGACGCCCAGTGGGGCGGCCGACTCAGCGCGCACGTCAGCAAAATCCGATGTCGGTGAACTGTGCGCTTCACCTGCGACACCCCGTAGGGCGGCCGACCTGGAGCGCGTGTCAGCGACGTTGATGGTCGATGAGCCGCGCACTGCACCTGCGACGCCCCGTGGGGCGGCCGACTCGGAGTGCGTGTTGGCGACGACCTCGAAGAGGGGGGAGAAGCTACCCGTCTGGCCAAGGGCAGACGTGTCAGACTGAGCAGACAGTTCTGCGTGTATCTGGGCGATGAATCGACCGACAGAAGCGGCGAGAGAGGACGGGGGGGACTTCTCGATCGTGAACGACTCCGAAGCGTCGCATGTCCACTGCTCAGAGGCGAAGGGGACAGCGAACGTGGAGGTCGCGACACTAGCAGAGGCCTCGGAGCCACCTGGGCGCCGTAGAGGCGTGTCATCACGCGAGGCGCATAGCGCGGAGCGTGTGTCAGCTGAATGCGCGTCGGAGACCGTGTGGGTACCCCAGTGCGCGGTAGCGCTGATCGTGAACGATTCACGTCTAGGCGTGTCAAGACGCGGGGCGCAGAGCGCGGGGCGTGTGTCAGCTGAACGCGCGCCGGAGACCGCACCGGCGCCCCAGTGCGCGATAGCGCTGACAGAACAGAGAGTGTCCTCCGGCCTGGGCCGGGGCTCATTTGGAAACATTGCCCCAGAGGGGCGGCAGCGTGTGTGCGGAGTGCTTGTGAACAAGGCAAACTCAGCGCCCCGTAAGGGGATGAGATCAGAGAGGACCGCCGAAGCGGGGGGGAACGCTCCGAGCTGGGGACTGTGTGGGAATAAATTTGAACCGTTGCTGTGATCCGAAAACATAAACCG
>JAGFZM010000060.1:258435-281663 GCA_017657215.1 Limnothrissa miodon
CAATACTCACATACAACCAATATATAATATCATAAATTTGTACTACAACTGCAGAGCGAGGACCCGGGCCCTTGAGAGCACACAGAGGCGTAGCAGTCAATGGATAGCGATCGCATGACATGCTCTGCCGCGCACACGCGATCACATCAGGATCGCTGTGGCCTCTTACGCCGCTCCCGGCTAGCCAGACGGTTGGCGGGAGCTGGCCGCCCGCGAGAGCGCTGCCAAGTGGGTTGCGACCCATCAGCCGGCTGTGGCGCGGCTTTGGGCGCGTCTGCCTTCTTCCTCTGTTGCGTCCGTTGAGGCGTACGAGCACGCGTCTGAGGAGCAGCGTGAGTGGTCGAGTGAGGCGGAGCACGCTTAGGAAGCACGGGTTGCAGGGCCTGAGCCGCCGACTTCGTCTTCTCTAAGCGGTCGCGCTGTACTTCTAGCGCCTGGCCAAACAGAGCATCGGCGGAGATGGGAGCATTCAAGAGATGCTTCTTCTCCTTTTCTGGCATAAAGGAGAGGTTCAGCCAGAGATGCCTGTCGAGGACGATCAAAGAGCCAAGGGAGCGCCCGTCGGCTTTAATGGCCGCCCGGATGGCCAGTGAAGTGAGGGCGGTGATTCTGCGGAGCTGGTGGACGGTTAGTTCCGAGTGCTGCGCAGCTAGATCTGCCACCAGTTCCTCCGCCAAGGAGGAGAGGAGAAAGGCGGTGTTCATCGCCCTTATCGCCTGGCCTGTACAGATAAAGGCTTTTGAGGCGAGCTTCTCCGTGCGTCGACACGGCTTGGAGGGGAGCTCGGGAGGCGATGTCCAGGTGGTGGCAGAGGCTGGTGCTAGACAGCCAGCGACCGCATCCTCAACGCGAGGAAGCTGTAAGAGGCCAATGGCGCCCGCACTGTCCATCGCGTAAAACGCCGCGTGTCCCTGGATAGGGGCAATGGCGGCGTAGGGAGCCTCCCAGGAGCCCTGCGCGTCAGCCACAACCGTGGGGTGAGCAGGGAGGGGGAGAGCATCCGGAGAGGGAAGCGCGCCGGAAAAGGGGTCGAAACGCCCTTCCGAATAGCGCAGAGGCAGGCCTAGCCTGTTAGCCGCCTGTGTAGCCAACAAAGCTAGCTCAGAAGCTAACTGGGCGGCGTGGGTCTTCACTATCGGTGGCACGTCTTCGACCGTAGCGCCTTTAGTGGAGAGGAAGGAAGACAGCTCCTCTTCATCCACGGCCTCGATAACTGGTTCGTCATCGTAGTCGCCCTGAGGCGGTGTGGTAGCCGCGCGGGCAAAGGCAGCGCCGACGGAGCTAGCAGGGCTAGCCTGGTGGGCCGCGGTTAGATGGCTAGCTGGTAGCAAGCTAGCCTCTGAGAAGCTAACCGACGGCCGAGTAGCCACTGAAGACCGATCGATAAGCCCAACCGGGTGCGGGGACGCCGGGGAAACATCGATAGCCTGGTGGGTAACAATACCCCTGGCGCCAGCGGGGGAAGAGCCCGCCCCTGTAACACCAGTGGAACCCACGAAGAATGCCGCTCTGTTGGCGATAGCCGTAGGGGAGAGGCGTTCGCAAGCCGAGCAAAGATCTGGCCGCGAAAAGGCGAGCATAGCATGCTCGCTCCCCATACAGATGAAACAGATGGCATGGCGATCGGAGATCGCCATCGGACGGTCACAATCGGTGCAACGACGAGTAGCCATCTTGCGTCTCGTGGTACCAGAAGTCAGGGACCGGCGTGAGCACTTTGAGCAAGACGGAAATCCCTCGGAGAGCTTTGAAAAAAGCTATTGTGGTGGGCTTTCAAAAAGCCGTTGGTTTTTAGAAATATTTGCAAAGGCAAACGAAAGACGACTCAGAAACACACGCAGTAAGCGAGGTGAAAGAGGCAAAGAGGACCTGAAGCGTAAGCGCAGTCAATATATAGACTTTCTGACGTCACGCAGGGCTGTCTAAGTAGTTGCCTGCGCGCGTAAGTGCGCTTACTGCCCTTTTTTCAAAGGGTTGGTTTAAAATGACTTCAGAAAAGCAGGAGATGATAGGCATCATCCACTCGTACGTTTCGGCTTCGAAACGAAAGAGAACTACAAAGGGCTCCTAATCAAGTTATGATCATTTTATAATAGTGAGCAAGTAGAATTTTTGGGTAAACTAAATCAGTCTTACATGTCACTGTTTCAAAAAAAGGGCTTTTTTTTATTCTGGACAACTTTTTAAAAAAAAGGTGAAAATCGAGAGTATACCCAGGGACCACTACACTACTGTTGTAATGTTATATGGTTGTGTTTTTTTATCTGCATTTTTTTTTTGCCTGCGAAGTGCACCCCACGACGAAAAATGGGCATGCCAGATTTTTTGAGGAATCGCAATGGTATATCAAATGTTGATGTTGCCGCGTCAACTTGTGACATGAACGATACAAAAAATAAATTAATATTCTGGAGCAGGGTACTCTTGAATCTTTGATGAATACGTTTTGCATCCCTGTAGTGTGGCCACTTTTTCCACCGAGAAAAAGGGTAAATTAAGGGTAAATAGTGTGACGTCGTAAATCGTAAGGGAATAACTAAGAATCGTGTAGTTTGAACCAGCCATAAGTGAGCATAAACAATGACTATAGATTTATACTATTATTCTGCTCCATAATTCCATCAGTGAAGAAAAGTGGCTTGAGCTATTTGCAGTTGGATATAAATAAGCTAATTATTACTAATTTTACTACTTAATTATTAGACTATCAATGGATTTCTTGCAATTTAGGACAGCCATGGCAAGTAGCTGCACATAAACACACAAACATTGGCTTCTATATCCCTACTTCAAAACGGTCCATGGGGAAGAGCCAGTGGTATGGGACTGACAGAAACATCCTTTCTTGCTCTCTGTGTTTGTTTTGTGGGTTTGTGTTGTTCTGTTGTCATATTTGGGACAAACCCTTCCCCCCTCCATCGTGTTCATCCTCCTCTCTTTAGTGTGTCTCGCCGTTCATTCAGCTGCCGTATCTCCATGGACTCCTCTTTTTCATTTTCTCTCCCATATAAACATACACAAAAAACATCACACACATACAGTACACTACTCTCCTCTTATTCTTCTCCCTCTCTCTTTCTTTCTCTCTGTAGTTGAACTTGTCTGTTCCACAGTAACTCCCTTTTATCTTGCAACACTTTTTTCTCTACTCTTTCTCTTCTCTTTTCCAGTTTTTGGTTATTTCCCTATTCATGTGTCGCGTAAAACTACTGCCACATCTTAAATAAACAAGACCTTTATAATCACCTATTTTTTGTCCTAGTCATCTCCGCCTATGCCGAGAACTCTAGGTGCCGAGTGATATCTCTGGGTAGCTCTATTGTGGTATGTGAATGATGTGCCGTTTCCTTAGAAATCAGCGGACATGATTATGCACAAACAACTTCCTCTTTCTGTCAGATAAACACTGACCTAGAGGTACACACACACACACACACACAATACACGGGTGGGTGATGAGGTGGTGTGTCCATCTAAGGCTACAACCGCAATAATCAATATTCTCTTGCCCTATTCTCCCTTGTCTGCTTGACTTAGTACACTCCAGACCTCTATCCACAAACACACACACACACAGTATACGCAGACGTGTGGAAGCATTCCTGTATCCCTTTGAGAAATATGATTATTGATCTGGAATCCAATGGGTAGTGTTTTTCTGTAAACAGACTCATGCTCAATAGCCTAGGCCTGGAGAGAGCAGTACAAGTGAAACTGAAAATCCGGCATTGAACAAAGGACTCTGTGATGGAGATAAATAAAGATGTGATATGTGTTTGTGTGTATGAAGGCATGCATGTCTATGTGTGTGTGTATGTGTGTATGTGTACATATGTACATACAAAGACATGTGTGCATGTCTTTGTATATACATATAAATGTTTAAGAGCATGTATGTGTGTGTGTCTGTGTGTGTGTGTGTGTGTCCATGCATATGCATGCTCATTTAAGTACTGGTGTTTGCTTAAACCAAAAGTGAGGGGGAGAGTGTAAGCATGGTTTGAAGACAGTCTCTGTGCAAGTGCATCCATTAGAGGAATGAATCAATTCCATTGAACACAGCGGCGGCTCCATCCTCCTCCCAGCCACTGCACTGCATCACCACCCCCTCAGCCCTGACACGAAGGACCAGGGACCCCGGGTGTCCCTCAAAGCTGTGACATTTTCCCCTTGGGCCATAGTGGAATTCAGAGCGCCGGTGCAGACGCAATCTCAAGTTCTCTTATGGATTTCTCTACCCCCGGCCCTCAATACTGACAGGCTGGTTCGCTCGGCCCATCCCTCCTTCTGTCCCTCTGCTCTGTGTGCTCGCCATGCCCTGAGTCTTGCGCTGGAGTGAACTGATGTCGCCGGGCTTTAAGAGGAGGCGACCGGCACCTTAGACTAATCCTAAATCACGGCCTGACAGTTTAAAAGGGCACCACCGCCAGCAGTGGCTTTTTACTCTGTCTCTGTCACTTTGTTACCGATGTGCACTGAGACTGAGTGTGCTCCTGTGTGTGTGGGTGTGTGTGTGTGTGTGTGTGCACACACACGCAGGTGAGGACAGAGAATTTCTGTGTGTGTGCAGTCTATGAGCAAGATAAGGAAAGAGACGGACTGTGTTTGGTCCTGCAGTCGCAGGGTTTTAAAAGAATTACTCATTATTTTTATAAAATTACTGAGATGAGTAAATATTATATATTAGCCATGTTGCAATACAATGAAATGTAGACTCGTAAAAAGGCCAACATTTAATTACCCACCTACCATGCAAATTATACCTGATATAAAAGGAAATCCATCTGTAGATTCCAATTAAGAATTATTATTATTCATATTTTTATTACTTTATATTTATTTTAGTCCTATTAATTAATTAACTAATGTCTTCTGGTATGTTGGTTGTCTTTTTTGTTTTGTTTTGTTGTGCTTTCTGTTGTTTCCCTATTGCATATACAGTACATCTTGTCATAGTGATTACGATCTTGGTATCACTGAAAACAAGAGCCACACTCAAGCACTTCCATAAATACACAATACAAAAACTGTAGTTAAGGATGAGGGGGGAAAATCACTTTAGTGGTAAAGAGGAAACATTGCTGTGTGATGTATGATTATAACTTACTTTTATTGTCTACATAAAGAGTAATTAGTGCAGGTAGTTGGCAGTAGGTGTCAACTGAATATAATTTGGTCAAGCTCTATGAATGAATACAAGTAGGGCTTAATTAGTGCAGCTTTTGTGCTATGCCATTAGGGGCATGACTGTGATGATGGCAATTCAGGCAAAATTAATTGTAGTGCATAATTACAGAGTAATGAAAGTGGGATAGTAATTGACCTTGAAATTACACCCAGCGTCACTGATTTTGCCTTACCTTGTGTCACAAATTATGTTAAATTAAAATTTTGCCCTGATATCCTCAAAGTATCCAGGAGTAGGAGGTTAGCCTCAGTGGTGTCTGTACTAGGTAGATTGCATCGATCGAAGCAAGATGTGAGTCATGCCCATTAATTTCAGCCAACTTTTGTTGTTTCTTAAAAACCATTCCAACATATCTTTAGAACAAAAGTACCTTTGGCTTATAAAAAAAACACATGAATGCCAATTCTGTGAGGTACATTGACAAATGTCTTCATCAGTGTATTTGTTTTCTTTATGGTCAGACCCATATCTTTGGTTGGGCTCCCTTATATATCCATAGGCGCACTGTGCCAACTACAGGAACATCAGTAAAGATGCCAGTGAACAATTACACATTATGCGCCCCTTCTAGGTCCCCCTACGTGGCTGAAAATGAGACTCAGTGTCCTATCAAGATCTAAATCAATCAAAATTTAATTCATTTTGCAGGTATGCTCTGACCTTCTCCATGTTGTCCTCTGCAAACTCCGTCTTCATAACATCCGTGCAGTGTCCTCTAAAGACTGAGTGGGGTTTGTGTGGGGGGCTGGCGTGGGGTGTATTTGTGTCTGGGTTGGCTTAGCTTGGCACGCACTCCGACAAGGTTTGTTTCTGTCACACACTGATGCTCGGCTGCCTGTCGGCATGCAGAAAGAGAGAGAGAAAAAAAACACTCACTCCTCCGATTTGCAATTATCTTCTTCCTCTCAGCAGAAACAAATCACTGCTGAGTGGACACGAGGAGAGATGTCAAATATGGATGCTCGCACTCAAAGTGATGCAGCACTTGTGTGCAGTGCATAATTAGTCTTGATAAAGGCAACAGAGACGGGGCACTAATAAACTAGATGAGTGGTAGGCCACACACAAAGTGCTGCATTTCCATGACTGTCAGAATAGTTCTCTGCCTAGCCAAATTAGATAAATGGATTCAGTTAGTGGAACGTTCATTTACATTCCAGAATGCTGAATAGGTTTCAAACTGACATATGTTAAGATGTTATTTCATATACTTTTCATGGGCAGGAAATAACTACTCCTGGACATAATCAGTAGGGTGAATGCAGGAAAACTATGGTGTGCATTTGATCACAGAATTGATAGCATGACATGTAGACATCTTTTTAGAGGTAAATGGCTGTAGGTTGTACAAAAAGTGCATATCTGCAATCAAAATTGCTATTCGATCTATGATCATATCAAGAATTAATCATAAATTGCATGTGTGTGTGTGTGTGTGTGTGTGTGTGTGTGTGTGTGTGTGTGCGCACGTGTATGTGTGTGTGTGCGTGTTTGCAGTGTGCAAATGCCCTCTGGCCTGTGTGCTTATAACTCCTGAATCGCCGCTCTCAGAAACAGATACAGATACAAGACACTCACTCCAAGCTTGACCTTCTCTAATGAAGACCGTGGAAATGTCAAGGATGTTTAATATCAACAGTGTTCATGGACAAAATATGATCTCAAATTAATGGTAAGAATGAGAATGAGGGAAAGAGGGAGCCGATAGAGGACGCCTAGTAGCACGGGAGGTCTTCGTTGGAACTGGTTCATGTGATGTGGTTTGACATGTCTGTGTCATCAGAATATCTTCCTCCCAACACTATTGATCCATTGCCACCTGAACAAAGCCCACAAAACTGCTGCCCCACAGTTTATCAGGTCGTGTGTGGCTCTGGCGCAGATTAGCATGTCCATGCGGTGCTAGACTCGCCCTAAAGCCCCCCCGTTAGACCACGCAGACAAATTACAAAGAAAAGAGCATCCATCAAAGGAATAAGCCTGTCCACAGTCAGGCTCATCGACCGCCTATGAGTCCCAATCAGCAATAATCACCTCCCTGAGCTGCGATCTTTAGCCCCCAGCAGCGCTAAGCTATCGCTCACACAGACTCTTCCCCTCCGCTAGCATTCATTCTCATCAGCTCCCACGGTGGTGAAGTGCAGGGAAAGAGGGAGAGAGGGGAGGAAAAAGGAGAGAGTGAGGGGAAGAAAGTGAGGAAAGCTGCCATGCTGTCCCAGAGCTGACTTCTCCAGGGAGTTCCAATGCTGAGCATAAGCGCTAAATGGCTAAAGACCATTTAGCTGTTCTTGCAAGGCCGGGCTATAAATGAATAATGTTTGCTAAAGATAGAGAAAAAGAAGGAAAAGTGTGTGTGTGTGTGTGTGTGTGTAAAAGAGAGAAAGAGAAAGAAACGTCTATTCAGCATCTTAATGCTGTATACACTTGCTATAACTGACTACCGGTACTATATTGATTAATAATTTCAGGCCTTTACTTTTCAAATTCCTTTGCCCGTGAAGATGGGACAAGAGACCATATAAAAGGATACACAAATATGTATAATTACACTGAGAATTTTGAAATGGATTATTTTCAAGGGTGTCATGGTGTTTGTTGTACTCAGTGGAAAAGCAGTGTACTCTCAGCTTACCAGAGGCCTTTGCTTTGCCTCTGCCAAGGAAGGAAGTCAGTGATTAATTGAGGGTCTATTGATGTATGGGAACTTTACAAACTGGTCTCTTTCGATTCTGGCCAATGGTCATGTCCTGGCCTATCTTTATTGAGAGGGGAAAAATGCCAGATAGATCTTGGGCCTTTTGGGCCTCCTTTAGTTAACCGCAAGTAGTACCAGAGAGAGGGGGGATGTATTTTATTCCAGGCATTTATTTGTTTATTTATTTATTTATTGACTGTCTCACTGTTCTGGGATCTGTAGCGCTGCCGAGTGCATTTTTGATTGTTTCAGAAGATCTAATAGTGCAACTTTGCAATCCTGTGCATTTTGTTTAATAAATGTCCACCATACAGGGTAGGATGTGACACTTGTTGATTCGTATGCTATAGCTTCAAAGGATATCCTACCAGTACAGTGCTTATCTGCTTAACATAATGGCAATACAATTAACATCAAAACATCTGTAACATAAAAGTGCTACATATAGCTCCTATTACTTGCTATACTGCCACAATTTATAGTCAATGTTTTTTAGTCATTGCTGCAACAGCATTCTTATTTTGATAAGACTTTGAATAGGACATGATATGATTGCATTAAATTTCATGGAAGTGGGGTGGCATGCATGTGTTGAGTTTTGAGTTTATGATGTTGAATAAGGAGGCTGGAAGTAAAGATAGATGGATGTTGTCAATACTCTGCTTTTATCTATAGGAACAGTGTTGAACAGAATAAACATGTTGATTATCTTTACAAATTAGTTTGAGCGAATGTACTACGAGAGAATGTAGATTCGGTCTCTGAACAACAGAGCAGAGGCAGAATGCAGATGTTTGACACCTGATGTTAATGGCTTTGGTTGGAGGCTTTTTGATGCTGGATGAAGACTTAGACTGATACCTTTTTTTCAGGATGGGCAAGTGAACTGATATGCATTTTATTGAACCTCACATAATAGGCATAGAATCTTTAAAATGTTAAACGCTCAATTTTTAGAAATAAAAAAAAAAAGTGATATCATGTGTGATATCGTGATGTGATAAAGAATGAGACATATTTTGATTCAAATGAGAATTAGGCTCAAACAGCCATGTGTATCTCCCTACTTTCCAACTTTGCATGAGTTGCTCAAAGAGTCACACACACACACACACACACACACACACACACACACACATGCTCAAAAACACACAGTACAAACTTGGAATGAAATTGGAATGCCTCATGTCCTTACTGTGGGCCCTTGCCACTATGGCAAATGACCTACATCACCATGGAAAACAAGACATGGGAATTGAGTGAGGCCCATATGTGCAATTTGAGAATATGGGCATTGTCTCAACTCAGTCTCGCATTGGCACCCAATCAGCTTGCACTTTGTTCCCGGTGCTGAAATATGGTTTCCCATTGTTTGTAAATTGTCTGGGCTGGGCAGGATCTCCATTTCATGAAACCACTTCTGGTGTCAGATCCCGGGCTCCAGCACAATATTTCCTGCACAAACAGCGGGGTGGCGGAGGGGCGTTCGGGGGTGGTGGTGGTGGTGGTGTTGGGGGAATGGGGGGGGGGTTACCAATATAATTGTTCCTTTCACTTTTAAAAAAGTAATTAAGTGTGTGGGGAGAGACGGTCATGTTGCCAAGCGCAAGGAGCAAGGGAATAATTAAGGATTGATCATCAGTAGACTTCAGAGACTCGTGGAGTCGGCACTGGCGCACCCACAGATGGCACTCTGAAAATATCTTCTTTTTTTCCCTTAGTGAGGTGAGAGTCTGAGAGCTTCTGCCACAGAAGGGCTTGGCAAAGGAACGCACACAGATTCTCTCTCTCTTTTTCTTTCACTCACTTTCTCTCACACATACTCAGACACCCTCTCTCTCCCTCTCGCTCACTCATACACACAAACACACACACACACACACACACAAACACACATACATACCCAAACACACATGCATGAGAGGAGGAGAGGGGGTGTGTGTTCTGGGATTGCATGTGTTTGTTTGTGTTTCTTGGCATGTGAGTGCTGACAGATTGTTCTAGAGCCATATGATGATATATGCGGAAGCACTCTATAATTACAGACACCAGGCTCAAGACATCAGACATAACTGCCACTTCATCCTCTATAAAATCATTCTCGGTCTCAGACTGTGGGGTTGGAAGCAATTGAGATGCATCTCCCCGTTCTGAACCTGATGAAATCTAATGCCATATCAGATTTGAACTGGTAGAGCTGTTCAGATTTTTCAATCGATCAATTGATCATTCAGTAGCACATTCTAGCTGAAAAATACAGTAAGGATAGAGATGAACATGATACTGGAGCAATGGTAAGAAAATAAATCATGAAAGGACTTGATGAACATGAATGACATTTCTGCCATTTTTTAAAAGCAATTTATTGATTGAGGCGTTGTTAAAGTTTCTTTGCAACTTCCACAGTCTGCTTGTTTTCACCATAGAAACTGAGGTGTGAAATGGATGTATCCAAAACATGCTGTATTAGCTACTGGATTTATTTCTATTTCTGAAGTATATATATTTATTTAAAGTATTTTTTATTTTAAATAAGTACTTTTTGATGTCAAGTATTGTGAGAACTGCAGTGTTAATGGCACCTAACATTTATTTCAACATAAGGATGATCTCATGTCCTGTGAACTAATGTATAACAGGAATGACCAAACTAAGGCCTGGGGGCCAATTGAGCTCCTTTGCTGCCTGCCATGAGGTCTAAAAATCACATGAAATGGGCCAAATCACAAATCTCTCATTGAAACCATAATTTGCCCATTTAAGTTAGCATCTATAATGTGTTTTAGACAGCACAAGGGATTTTCACATATGAAAAGCAGCCACTCGTCCACTTATGGCTGAAAATGGGTCCTGTTAATTTTTTGCATTGGCCCTTGGCAGCTTAGGTTTTTCAGCATGTGGCCCGTGAACAGAAAAGTGTAGCCACCCCTTTATTTGCTCCAAGTATTTTCTCAACAGTGCACATAGTGAACACGCTGCCTGAGATCCACTAGTGTGTTCAGTATGGGCAAAGAAGTGAACATTGTGGCCTATGCAGGATGCTCCCTCGCTGGCCTCTCCTCAACTGTCAACCCCCTTCTTCCCTCTGTTTTGGAGCTAATAGGCCATCCATCCATCCAACTGTATCTCCTGCAGCAGTGATTGGCAGCTAATTAATCAGGATTGTGTGCAGCCTCCTCACTATTCTCCCCTGCAGCTCAGCCCTGATCTTCTTCCACCAACAAAAGGGCTGTTTCGTCAGCCGCTGTTCATGGTGCTGATGGAGGTGTCTAACACTGAGGAAACGCACACACACCCAAACACAGACAGATACACATACACACACATAGTCTGGCACAAATGCACACGCAGGCACAAACACACAAACAACTTTGCTCTCTCTTTATCGTTCTCTCTCACTTACTTACACACACACACACACTCACACAGACAAAAATTGTGGGTTTGGTGGAACATGTGTGTGTACACGAAAAATTTGTAAACACATTTACTGTACCTTTCTCCATAGAAAACTGTCCTTGATAAAGTGTTTGTCACGTATAATCCTTGACAAAAGCTTCCAAACAAAAATCAATAACCTGACTTCTATGATTAAAGTGAAGTGGCAGGAGAGGAGAGGGAGACACAAAGAAAGTGGTATAAAAAAAAAGGATAGTAAGATAAGCAATTAAGGGGAAGCAGCGGGTCAGACACACTGGGCCAGGAAAAAAACAAACAAAAAGACCAAGAAAGTGAAAGGCAAAAGACAAAGGCAAGCTTTGAAATATTGAATCCCAGTAGTTTCACAGAGAATCAAAAGCATGCTTGATAAAGAGATAGCACGAGAAAGAGAGCGAGAGAGGAAGAGAGAGTGGAAGACTGTAATGGATAAACTGCACATATCAAAGTTCCATTCATCACACGTGTGACTAGTGCGCTTATTGCAGGGAAGTTCCCCCAAACCCTCCCTGCCGTCTCTACCCCCGTGGCTCTCGATTCATTTCCTCCATGTTGCTGCCTTGCGATGGGAAATGAGTTGTGACCGCAGCTCCTGTCAGCGACTAAATGGAACAGTGGCGGCAGTTCCCTCTGCTTCAGCGGGCCAATGGAGGGTACGCGCTAGTCGTCCATCCGCTTTTCACCCCTGGAAATCCACAGCAGACAAGTTACAGACAGACCTCCACTGGGAGTTTGTGTGTGTGTGTGTGTGTTTGTGACTGTCTGTCTGTCAGTCTCTAAAATTTCTCCTGAGATATAAATGTTTTGATGAATCTTACAAGGCTTCATGTCTCGAATTCAAAAATTACAATTTCTTTTCAATTGCCCTTCCTCATCTCTCAGATTCAGGAGGTCAGTTTAGTCATTGTGTTCATTGAGATATTTGGATTTTCTAAAAGAAAAAAATGATTACAGTAAAAAATAAGAACAAGAGGGTGAGGCAACGGGGACTGATTGGGTTTGAAAGCATAAAGCTGAAAGATAAGAGGCGAGAGTGAGTACATTAGATTACTCTGACAGATTGGAATCAAATAAGAAAGGAAGTATATCATTTAGTTTGAGTTTATACATTTATGTGTGTAAATATTTATAGATTTCTTGGAATGTTTGGTTTGCATAAAGCTATGACTAATGCAGTAACTGAAAGGAATGGAATTGAACTGAACTGAGTGGCCTTGAAGAAAGAGGAAGAAACCCTTCAGTTTGGGAAAATGGCTTTTGAAGAAGGTAAGGTCAGGTCATTTAGTTGGAATGACTAGATGAGACTAGATGAGGTTTTTATGTTTAGATGAGCAAAGCAATTAGGCCTGTAATTGTGAGTGGAAAAATAAGAGTGAGTGGGTGATTTAGGACACTTTCCAATAGCTAAAATTCAGACCTGATGTGACTACTAGCCTAATAGTTAAGACTTTGAGCTTCAAAGCAAAGGGGTGCTGGTTTGATCCCTGACCAGTAGATGCAATGTAGCTAACCCCTCACTGCTCCCCGGGCAGATCTGTAGCAGGCAACCCACTGCTCCAGTTTAGTGTGTGTTAACCTCACTGTGTGGTCACTCTGTTATGTGCATGTTTCACTAATTCATGAATGAGATAAATGCAGAACCCCAATTTGCAAAGAGTATTTGTGGCTTATTAATTAAATTAATGAATATGATTGACTCATTGAACGATTGACTGACTAAGTGACTATAGCTAAACTGATTGATCAGTGATTGTACAGTATGATGTGAGTGATTGAAAGGTCTATGGGATGGATAGGGCAGTGCTGGGCTCTGGGTTGTGGCTGGTGCTGGCAGGCCGGCTGTGAGGGAGCCTTTGTGGCTTTGGCTCTGCCTCATCTCAGCTGCCTCCTCCCTGAGGGTGAGGGCCCATCTGGATGGTGTGGTGTGTGTTTGGTGTTTGTTTGTTGGGGGGGCGGGGCGGGGGGGTTGTGTGTTGCTGTTTGTGTATTTGTTTGTGTGTGTTTTGGAGGGGGCGGTGGCAGTGGGCATTGAACCATGAGCAGCTCAGCACTCCCCTCCATTGGCCAGCTAAACTCCCCTCCAGCACTACCCTCCATTAGACCAGCTAAACTGAGGACTGATGTTTTATACACCATTTGCAATGATGGGGAATTCACAATTGTGTCTGCAAATGGGTAGCAGCATTTGGCAAAGGGGTTCGTGCAAGGCAGTAAAATGACACAAAACTGATGTAGTGTGGAAGCACACAAATATGAACACAATCATGATGTCCTCATTGCTGAGGAGTACAAGAACCTGTGCTACCATTCTTTACCACGGGTATTAACACTTAAGGCTAGATTACCTAATTTCCTTGGTCATCTTGAAAGTTGTTTTTTTCCCTCTAAAAAATCCCTTTACACTCTTCTCACTAAGATGCACTGCCAAACTAAAAATAAAATATGGTGAGCCTGGAAACTGACTAATCTTAAAATAGAGAAACATCAATGGGCGTAAAATTGCGTATGGACGCTATGGACGTGTCCAAACCAATATCTTAATACGTTTAAAATTTCCACACCAATTTCAAATGGGAAATTGCACGGCATTCGGGGAACATGTGTTAATCCCCCCCCCCCCCCCCCCGTCAGTTCCTCTCAAAGACAGCGTTGGCACTGGTGCGGACAGCCTTGCTATCTGATTGGCTCACCTTCCTGTATGCCGGCCGGCGGTGTCGTTGCTAGATTTGTAGTTAAGCGGTGATAGAGGGACAACAGCTGATGGAACGGAGTTTCTTCTACTGTCTGTGGAGTTATCATATCTGACTCGGGCAGGAATAGGAAACTGACGGACATAAGAGGTTATTTCACCAAGTCAACGGTAAGTTCCTCGCTCAAAATAGTCTAGTAAAAACCTGTTTAGTCCCGTCCCCACACAGTCAAATTTCGCTTCATACACCGGAGGCGGCAGACGTCCATTTGGCTTCCAACATTTTCACAACAACACAGTTTTTTTGCTTAATTTAAAAGGCTCAAGTGGCTATAAATATCGTGGTTACCACGGATTGATGTAGAAATGCACCACAAATTGATTCAACACAAATAGGTTACTCCACATTATTATTACCATATGTAATAATAAAACATCTTACTATGGTAATGTTTAAGTCACCAGAAAGTTGGGAGACTTGCATAAAAAAAAAACAATTCTCAATCTTGTCCCCTGTGAATCAGATGGGAATAGCCACCATTCACCCCAAAATTTAATAAAATCCAGGAAATTGCATCTAGAGATACAACATTTTGATTAACTTAGCCGTGCATAGGAGGTGTCCCTCAACCTTAGGTGGTAGTGGAGGGCCTAATTATGTCCCCACCAATGTCAACACCATTGTTACGCCCTTGGAAACATGTATTTATACATTCACTGGAAATCCAAGGATTTCAACAGTAGTTCTGGAAAGTTTGTTCATGTTACAGATCATATGTGATTGCTATTCTTGAAACAATTCAGATCTAAAGGACCTGATACAACCTCATTCTAATGGAGTGAGATTGAATAAATGAAGATTTCTCACAGCCAGGGCTAACCAGGCTGCTGTGACTCTCAGTGACTGTGGTGCCAGTGCTGGTGAAAGTCCAGTGTTGGCTAGCACTGCTGCCCCTATGAAGCTTAGATACCCTGGAACAAAGCCTGTTGAAATCAGAGCCCTTGGTGGAGGAGGCTCTGGAACTAATGACCAACTCAGAGCACCATTCATTTTCATTTACACAATTGTGTGTGCTGGAGGTGGGGCGTGGAAAAGCAAGAGTGAGCAAGAGAGAGAGAGAGAGAAAGCAGGAGAGAATCTTCTTCAGGACATGAGAAATGCCTAAAGAGAGAGAGAGAGAGAGGGGGGGGGGGAGAGAGAAAGAGAGACGGAGAGAAAGCACAAATGTGAGACCTTCTTTGCCGTGTGGCTCTGACAACAGATTAGGACGACCCCCCACTGCAGCAGGCTTGAATTAGGGATCGCATGCCTGCTGCTACTGGCCCACAACACACACACACACACACACACACACAAAATATCTCATACCCAGCATTCCAAGAGCGTTTAATTAGTCATGTGCTCTCCGCTATGTTAGGGTAAACTCACTCACGCTTATGCTCATGCTCACCAGAACTAGTGCCAGTGCCTGTCTGCCCGCTTAGGGTAGAAGACGGCTGGCTCAGATGCCCGGGCCAGGGTGCCTGCATGCTCGCTCGACTGAATAGGAGTAAGGGCACACTGAAACAGCCTTGCAGCTCATTTGAGGAACCAGGGGCATCATCCTCATAGCACATACAACACATCACACAATTTGCATTGCAGTCAGTCACACATATGCACTACAGTTTCATGCATTATGCAGTAGGTGGTCTGTTTACATCGGTTATGTCATATTGAGACACATTTTATACATTGTGTGTGTGTATGTGCGTGTGTGTGTGTGTGTGTGTGTGTGTGTAAGTGCATGCATTCATGTGCAAAACTGCAATTTGTTTTTTGTTGATTTGTCTTGCCGGTGCACTGTAAATATACACTGAGGTAGCGGGGGCTGTGGCCCCTGGTCCCCCACCAGAACCCAGCTCATTCTGGTCCCAGGGTCTAAGGGACTGAGCCGCTCTGCTCTCCTCCAACCATATGGTCGAGTCTGGGCTACGTAGAGGTGTGGCCCCTGCCAGCTTCGGCTTGCTGCCCAATTGTCTCGTCCTTCTGCTCTCTCTCTCTCTCTCTCTCCCTTTCTCTCATTCTGTTGTTTTCCCATTCTCTGCCATAAAAAATAAAGCAGATGAAATGACTGAGAGATGTACGTCACTCCACCTCCTGCAGACAACTCAGCGAAGGCAGATGGTGCAAGAGAATGGATATTAAAAGGCAAAGCATGAGGTCTAGCCACTCAAGGTTGCTGCCTGATAACTCTAATCCCTTGAACAGCCCTAGTTGTTCCCCCTGCCTGGTTGCAGTCTTTAACCCCAAACACGGGGCTCTCTGTTGGGCCACAGGTGCCCCTGCCCCAGCTCCAGGTCCACTGCTGCCTCTAAACTGCTGTGGGGCTTGCCAGGGGGCTTCATGGCTGATGTGCTGGTAGGGGTGAGTGAATCAGATCAGATCAGCTCAGCTCCACACAGGAGGCCCTGGTGCTGACCTATTGCCAGCCTAGCCCAGCTCAGGAATAGGGGCAAGAGGAGAGAGCCAACCCAGAGTGGTGAGCGCAGAGAGAAGAAGACGAATGGACCAACACGTGGCAGACGAGGAGGGAAAAGAGTGTGTCAGGAGGATAACAGACAAGGCCATCCGGTCACCGCCATCTGCCAGAGTCACACACTCACAGCAAGACGTGACTGGATGCTAGACATCCAGAGCCAGGCAAAAGACAGAGATGAGGAGAAGGCGGCACAGGTGTGTGTAAGAAAGGGAGGTGATCCCAGGTGGGGAAGGGAAGGTGGAGGGAGGGACGTAACACAGGCGGCTGACAGTAAATATATCTGGGGCGGACATCTCCCCACTTTGAGTGCCACCGTCGAGCTGTCGGCCACCTCTGTTAAACGCTGATGGAGTTCAGACATCCTGGCTTTATTGTGCAGGGGCTTTGGGACGGCAGCACCGGAGAGGATGGTTGACATTATTAGCTGCTCAGCACGTGTAATCCCACTTCAGATCCTCACCACCGACACACCTAGACAGCGAGAGAGAGAGAGAGAAAGAGAAAGTTGCTGGCATCATGGGGGAGAGAGAGAAAAGTTTTTCTCTGATTATATTATGAAGGGAATTACAATGCACAATGAAAAGAAAGGAAGAAAAACTAGTTGTTGTTCGTCTTGTTACAGTGCCTCTACCCACCACAGTTCACTGGGCTCTAAAAAACTCTTTAGCCCAGAGGCCTCGGCTGGAGTTAAAGCAGCACCTGCCCGCACCACATGGAACTCAAGCACACCTTAAAGCTAAACTCATGGCCAACTCAAAACATCAACAAACCTCCCTTTCCCAACCTGTAACCATTTCACTTGATTATTTTTAGCATACTTATCTTTATCTACACTGTTGTCATCATTTTTTAACTTACTTGTTATACTATTCAACTATGTTGAAAGAATTAAACTAAAGGTTGAATGAATACACCTTTTAACACCTAATCAGTGCCTTTTTACTTCCCTTTTATGTGTCTGTATATATCAGGGAGAGAGAGAGAGAGACAGGCACAGTGTGAACAACCCCTTAAGATGTTGTGCAATGCTTTAGTCAAACTGACAGACAGATTGTGTTGTGGGTGTTTTCCAAGTAAAGGGGTTGGAGGAATTGAACATTTGTCAAGTCGCTGGTCTGTTCTCCCCCTGAGTGCCAAACCAGCATGGGCAGCAGGCTGTAGCTTCTGACTAATACATGAAATTGAAAGCACACACACACACACACACACTCATATTTTTGATTCCCTACGCATTTGTCAGTGTATGGACACTTTTGTCTTCTCCTCAGGACTTCAAGTTCCTCCTCGGCACAGGCCCTCCCTGCTGTCTCCCGTTGTCTCAACATGAATGAGGCTCGACCAATCCAAACTGAGAAAAACACATTTCTTCCTGCATTAGTTGGCCCACGAGCGGCTCACATAGCCCTGAGAAGCCAGAATGCCTTGGAAGTATTTTGTTTCACTCTCTTCCCTGCTGCAACTTTTCTGCCTCTGCACTACCCAGGTAGACTGGCTGTCTGGTGGTTGTCTGAGAAATGGGGCAGGATTCAGGCGCTGGTTGAGGCTGGGTGGGGGTGAGGGTTAGGGTTGGTGGTTAGTGGGGAGAAGCCAACAGCTTGCATCGCTCGAGACCCCCGTCTAACACCGGTGCCTGCCCCCTCCTCTCCTCCGTCCACTGTCCCTCTCTGTGTGGGAACCAGATGGCAGCACCCTGCACCCACACCCTCCTCCCTCTGCCCGCCCTGCTGAGCTCTGTTGGGTCCTGCTAAGTCATCCACGCCTGTGTTGGCATGGCCCCAGTGCCCAAGCATGAGAGGGTGGTGTGCGGGTGGTCGTGGTGGCAGAGTGCTTACATATGGCCAGGCTGCTCCTGGGTGGTGACACAGTGGGTGGTGTGCATGGTGACAGAGATGAGAAGAACAGAAAGAGAAAGAAAAGGTGCTGCTGCGATGGGGTGAGTCATTTATTTTGCTCCTTTTTTCCATCTCGGTGACTATCTCTGGGAGGCTGATCTGTTTCAGAGTAGTGAAGTGTCTCTTACACCTTGAAGATATGGTGTGTGTGTGTGTGTGGGTGTGTGTGTGTGTGAGTTGACTTAAAAACTGTGGTATATGTGACTATGTATTGCTGGAGTTTTAACTCAGGAAAAAGACACCAGTTAAACCCTGTGACTGTGGGGGGTCTCTCCCCCACAGGATAGAGGAGGAGGTGAAGAGTAGAGGAAGGAAGGCGGTTTAGTCAATCATGGCCCATGAGGCAGTGATTGACAGGCATCCCCTGCTGTAGGCAGGCAGATTGTGGGCTTTGCACAGCCTCTGCTGCCATATATATTACTTTTGGACCCAAGGCGAGGCAGCTTCATATAGATGTAAATTCCTTCAGCAATCCCTGCACCAACACCATTGCAATCTCAAGGCCCCCATGACATTATATGAAATCATGTAAGAAGAAATAAAGGACCTCAAACTACGCAGCACATACAATAATGTCTGTAGGCTCCAAGGCTTATATGTTCAAATGTATCGCACAGTGGCAAATAAAAAGTGGAATATAAAAAGCCACCACCATATGTGTATGTAATGCATGTAATCATCAAAATCATTAACAACTGTCTTTAAATGTTATGTAAAAGTACGATTAAAGCAAACAAAGCAAATTATAGTTTATGCAGTTGCATTTGTCAACTTGAATATTAACAAAGTATGTCATTTTTTTTGCTAAGTTACTCAAAGTACTTTAAGCCTGATGAAATGGGTGTGAAAAAGATGTTTTTAAAATAATGTTTCTGTATTTGCACACCATATATACTTTAGGTGAGATGTATATATATATATATATATATATATATATATATATATATATATATATATATATATACTGTATGTATATATATGTATGTGTGTGTGTGTGTGTGTAAAATATATGTATATGTAACCTATGTGTTGTTCGTAATGAACTAATGGTAAAATTGGAGTAAGAAGATTTCCTCACACTTCGGGCCAATCCCATTTCTAATTTCTACCCCTACCCCTTCCCCCTGCCCCTTGAAAGTCAACCCCTACGAATTGGGACACCCCTTCAACAATCGCATACATCATCAGTACTCTCCGGCAGCTATTACGTTGGCAACAGTTTTTTAGCACGGACGCTCGCAATTCGTTCACAACTCAATGCTCCAACCGATCCCTCAAGTCACAAATAACGTTGCACTACTCATTGTATTAGTGATTTTTTTTGTGTGCATTTTATGGAGAAAAGGACCATTACACATTGGAATAACGTTAAACTTAAGACAATACAACGGTTATCAAACATTTTAAACCATCAATAATGGAGAAAATACTAACATTTGTGAACTTTTCTGGAGATTCGCAAGGCATTCTGGGTAATTTCTCATACCCCTCCGTTCGGAGTGTGCCTCTGAAAAATCTCCGTTTGGAGGGGTATATAGCCCTACCACTTACCCCTACCCCTCTGTCTTAACGGAAATTGGTACACCCCTACCCCTACATGTGAACGTGCAAAACGGAGGGGTAGGGGAAAGGGGTAGAGCGAAGGGGTGAAATGGGATTGGGCCTTCATCATCTCATCAGTTGAAGAATGTTAATTTACAGTTCATTCACACATGAACTGTTATACCACCTAAATTCCAAATTAGCTTGTGGTATTTAGTGAATAAAACTCATTTTCAGATACCTTAGTGCTTTAGGGACCCTTAGCCTTTTTGCCTGCATCTAAAGTTCACGTTCGGAGAGAATCCTTGTCATACATTTCCAGACTTATCCTTAATGATATACATTTTTTCCTTTATTATATGCATCAGTAAACACCTTTTTAGTAATCATTTACAAATGAATCTCACAAGGAGTAGCACCATATGTGCTCATCCAGGTCATGACAGTCATAGTCTTCAGTTAGAGGCAAATGGACTTCTGGAGATTGAAGACAATTTTCTTTCTTTTCAGAATGCTTTATCAGTTGTAACTAGAGATGGGAATATCCAGAGTTTATATATCCTGGCCTGTGGGTGTGATGTGTGTGTGTGTAGAGATTTAGCAATGATATAAAGGGAAGTACAATCCATGTACACATTGCTACAAAAAGGCAAATGTAACACTAAAATGATGTGAAATATTGATCACCAGTTAAGCATGTTTAAAAATATACCAGAACAAAGTGCGTTAGTGCATCACACAGTGAGTCAGACACAAGTCATTCTCTCTCTCTCTCTCTCTCACTCTCTCTCTATGGCCACCACACTAGAGACACATATGGCCAATTAGAGGAGGATCAGGAGATGATGATGTGAGCTGAGAGCTCATTCACACACCACTACTGGTGATGGGACAGCTACAGGGAATATGGAGCACACAGCTTATCAGTGTCTCACATACACACAAACACACACTCCCAAACACACATTCACAAACGCAAGCACAAAACACAAACACATACATACAATGCACAGGCACTCCCACACATATACCACACACACACACACACACACACGCCCACTCTCTCTCTTTCTCTCTCTCTCGCTCTCTCTCTCTGTGAGTTCAGCTGCCACTCCACTGTGAAATCAAAGGCCCTTTTTTTCCTTGATTCTCGATCGATCCAATCGCAGGGTCTTATTACAGCGTGCGAAAGAGTGTGGATGGGGAGGGCTGGGGGTGTGGCTGGGTGGCAATACTCACTTCATAAATCATGCAGTGAGGAATGTCATGGGGGTAATTGTGGTTTTCTAACAGCCCTTTAAGATTGTATTACTGGGTTAACACAGCCAGGGACCCTCTCCTACCCCCACCCTCCAACACCACCACCCTTACAGGCCCAGCGGCTATCATCAGACTGGAAATGGTGTATGAGCCAACCCGAAGAGGATTCGCATACAAACACACACACACATACACACACACACACATTCGCAAATACATACATTCACTCAAACATACACATACAGTAAATCTACATAAACATCAAAACATATGTATGTCACATAAACAGTCCTCAAATCTGCATAATGTGTTAATATGGTAAACACAAATATGGAAATAGATCACTTTATGCCTGAAAGAGTTTATAAGTTAGCAACAAAATATCAGTGGCTGGAGTGTCATGCCTGTGAACCGTCTTCAAATTTAAAAAAAAAAAATATTATGGTTGATCTCATACATGATAAATTGTTTGCAGCACAAGTTTATTAGTCACATTATATACAACTATGTTTGGACGTAGTGTGGAATTTCACTTTAAGAAAATATAGAAAAGTGATCACAATGTTCACGGTATCACCCTTTATGAGGAAATGCACACAAGGTTGAGCTGAGTGTTCCCAGCTATTACTCAAGAAAACTCACATTCTACAAAAGGAGGAGGAAGAGGAGGTCATATCATAACTGGCACCCAGTTAGGCTTCAGGCACCTTCTCTGTTGTCTTCTCTCCTTGCCCTTCCAGATTCCCCTCCTCCTTTGAGAGCTCTGTTTTTTTGACGTCCGCCTCCCTTTGGATAAATGGATCAATTTCGGACCAATTTCTTTGGCGATTAATCCACTGGTGTTACACAGAAATGAAACATGAGGGTGCGTGTATGGACACACACACACACACACACACATACACCCACACACACACTATTCATTTCTAAAGCTTTTCCCAAGATCCCTGTAGGTAACTTTCCCCTCTCAGTAGAAACTGGTCTTGTGATACCAGTTAATTTTACTGTACATTTGCTATGCTTGGCCGCAATAACACCAACTGTGTCCTATTCATTGAAATCCACTGAGACACAAACAGTCCCCAGAGAGCCGTGAACAGGCGGCCATAACAAGCTGTAGGGGGTGCCAGAGAGCCGGTCCCACCCTCAACACTCCATCAGACAGTCAATGGCACCCTGTGTCGCCAGGAAGCTGGTGAGGTGATCGACAACAAGCTCTTGCCGGATATGTCATCATATTGCAACCTAAGGCACCATCTCAACACACTCCAGTTGGTTGCAGCAGAGTGGATGGGCAGAATGAGACAAATAAAGACCAAAAAATGGCGGCTGTTATTGACTGGTGTTGTCTAATGGAATTTGGCTGCGGGATCTGATTCGATTTGTTTTGATTGGCTCGTCTGCTGTGCCCTGGCGTATGGGCGGCGCGTCCGAGTCGGAACACATAGCCCTGAGAGAAGATGTTCCTGAGGCACACAGAGAAACGAGTGCTGATTGATAACATAATGCTGGACTATTGACCAATCATATATCCCGACCAGATGACACTCAGAACTATTTCTGCGGGCAAAAGTTGTTAAGCTGAGGTCTGTGATCCCTTTTGTCTGTTAGAATGCAAGAAATAAAAAACTTCACATAACAGTGCAAACAGTACTTGTAAGATCAGAAGACTCATCAAAAAATAATATTTTATGGCTGCTACTGCCACAGGTGTACTAGAATGTGAGTGTGTGTGTGTTTAGAGGATCATCCAGAGGGATCAATCATTGTGTGTTAATTTGTGTGTGTGTGTGTGTGTGTGTGTGTTTTTATGTTTCCAGTACATAAAAAATCTAGGGTGACATTTTCACTCCTTAAAAAAGACATTTTCATTGGCTGCCTGTCTACATACTAGATTGTGTGTATGTGTGTTTGTGTGTGTGTGTGTTTATTTACTATCTTCCTCTTAATCTGCAACACACTCACACACAGTGCACATGAGGGCAAAGGCTCCAGGATTTTC
>JAGFZM010000060.1:288225-309516 GCA_017657215.1 Limnothrissa miodon
TGTGTGTGTGTGTGTGTGTGTGTGTGTGTGTGTGTGTGTGAGCTGTGTGCAATTCCCATCCTCCTGTGCTTAATAAAACTGCTGAACTTTGCCAAAGAATATTCAATACACATGTCAGTCAGACTTGAATGATTCATTTTACACAACAAGCACACATGCACACAGACTTATACAAACACTGAGACACACAGACAAAGGCACAAAAGAGTGCATTACAGAGAGAGAGAGAGAGAGAGAGAGAGAGCAGGAAGTAAAGAAAACAATGCTTGTTTCATTATAAACCTACACTATTATTGATAGTGTTATTACACTATTATTGATTATTGATTTCTTGTTCCCTTTTTCAGGACCAGTACATGCATGCCAGCATGTCACCCCATACATTTTCATTGATTAGATCATGAGGTAAAAATGTCAGCAATTTGACATGATCCCCACGGATAGGTTCTGTTTTCAGCAGGGACCTGCAAATTCAATCAAAGTGGGAAATCAATAGACACCTTGGGAAGGGAAAATAGCCAATAAGAAACAATTTCAACATGAGGAGGGGGAGAGGACGGGTTATTGGCAGGGAGGAGAGAAAATAAGTGAAATACAATAACGCTAAAGAAGACACTCAAAGTCAGAGAGGGATGTTCCCATACACACACAGCCACTCACTCTGTCTCTCTCTCTCTCTCTCTCTCGCTCTCTCTCTCTTACACACACAAACACACACCTGCACATAAGCACATACATTGCAGTAATGAACTGCACACTAGTATGCATTAAGCAGATATGCTGTGAGCATAAATGTGTGTGTGTGCGGGAGAGACTGTGTGTCTCTGTTTGTGTGTGTGTGTGTGTGTGTGTGTGTGTATGCACGGTTATGAATGCTTGAAATTGAGAGTCAGAAAAGGTGCTGAGAGACATGGCCTCACAGATACAGAGAGAAGGAAGGGAGGGGATAAAGAAGACAACGAAGAATTTCACACTAAATCTATAATACTGACCCCTTAAAATTACAATAATATAGTGAGTGGTGAATTTCAAAATATATGCAGATATTCTTTTCAGCGCAAGCATTTTTTTATATTTTTATATTTCTGTTATATTTTTTTGCCACATGTAGATATGAAAATTTGAATTGCAATCAATACTGTTGTGAAGCAAATGGCTGTTTTACATCACTGTATTCTGCCAATGATAGAAGTATCCTCATCATTAGGACCCAGTGCAAATGCATCAAGACAAAAATGTATGGATCAACAATGATTAAACCCACTGGTCCAGTAAACCTGTTTTTACTTTTACAAAAAATCATCATACATCAATTACACCAACAGTTTGAAGATTGAAGTTACATTTTTAACATACGTAATAAACAGTGATTCAATATATAATTCAAACAAATTGAAAAAAGATTCAGGAAAAAAAAACTGACACAGATAATTTTTGTTTTATAAAACAAATGCTGGTTTTGTTGGTATTATTTGACTGATTTATCTGGTTGTATAGGGTATTGTTTGGCAGTAATCTTTGCTTTTAAAGCCAGTGTTTTGATGTGATGAAAACAGTTTTACAAAGCAAATGTTCATTATAGGCCATTTGTTATCTGCTCTCAAATTGTCACTTTTGGACTGCCAAATGTGGTTGAACAACAGTTACTGAAAAAAAAGCTTTTCCATTTCTGCAGTAATACCAAATCACCAGTAGAGGACTCTGCCCTATAAAAACCAGCTCCAGAGTCCGGGATTCGCTCACAGCTCGAGTCTCTCCTTCCCATCTCTCTCTTTTTCTTGCTCTCTCTCTCTCACTCTCAGTCACCCTCACTCACTCTGTTCATCCTCACTGTGTCGTATCCATTCTGTCTTACTTCGTCTCTGTTCCACATTCAGTCTGCGTTCCTGAAGAAGTCAGAGTGGGCTTTCTCCTTGACTTGTTTGCATGTGTGTGTTTGTGTGCGTGCTCATGTGTGCACCTGAGTTTGCCGAGTGTGCCTGAAAGTCTGAGCAAGTGTAGCAAGTGGCCGAACTCACAACGAGTGCAGGCTTTTGATTGGGGGGTTGTGTGTGAGTGTGTGTGTGTGTGTGTGTGTGTGTGTGTGTGTATGTATGTGTGTCTTTGTTTCTGTAAGTATGTGTGTGCTTGTGTAAATATGAGTGCTTGACCAAGCAATTCTGCGTGTGATCATCAGTGTTTGTTTTTCTGTGTGCATGTTGGTGCGTGTGTCTCTCTATCCCTCGTGCCTTCATCTTCCTCCTCTTCCTCCCCTTTCTCCTTTTCGCCGTCTTTGTGAAGCTTCTGTGGGATCCTACGGTCTGCGTGGATCCCCCACCTCACTCTGGACAGAATCACCTCCCCACCAGCAGTCACCATTTCGGCCCCGGGAAGACCCACGCTGGCTGCCCAGCCTCTCCCGCGCCTCAGCCTGGGCAGGAAGACCCTGGTGGCGGCGGCTGTGGGCGTGATGCTGGTGCTGGTGCTGGTGGTCCTCATACCAGTGCTGGTCAGCTCCGTGGGCAGCGACAGCAGCCACTTTGAGATGCTGGGCACCTGCCGCATGGTGTGCGACCCGTACCTGGGCCGCGGCACCACCGCAGCCACCGGGGCCCAGGGCGAGGCCGAGGCCCTGGCTGACCACAGCAACATGCAGGGGCCGCAGGGCAAGCCTGGGCGGCCAGGAAAGCCCGGACCCCCAGGGCCACCAGGGGAGCCTGGCCCCCCTGGTCCCATGGGGCCTCCGGGGGACAGGGGCGAGCGGGGCAAAGGTGGAGCCCTGGGGTTGGGTGGGGTTGGAGACGGGGGAGGGGTCGTCAGCACGGCAACCTATGGGGCAGGGGCTCGTGTGGCCTTCTATGCCGGCCTAAAGAACCCGCACGAAGGCTACGAGATCCTGAAGTTTGACGACGTGGTCACCAACTTGGGAAACAACTATGACAGCACGTCAGGGAAGTTTATCTGCAGCGTGTCGGGGACATACTTCTTCATCTACCATGTGCTCATGAGAGGGGGAGACGGGACCAGTATGTGGGCTGACCTTTGTAAAAATGGACAGGTGAGTAAGAGTATGTGTGTGAGAGAGAGTGTGGACAGAAAAACTCTATATCTTACATTTTTTATTTTGAATGTGAAAATGGCACAAACATCTTTCAACATTAGGTTAAGTGTTGACCATTCTTTAGTGTTTCCAGATTTAATTTCAGTGCTAATGCCATGCTCAACTTCTCAATATACCTGTTGTCACTGCTTGGCTGTCAAGGGTGATTTACTTTGCAAGGTATTAACGGGCATGCCTTTCAGGGTGGTAATTAATGAAGTTGCCTAAAGGTGGTCCTCCACGGACACGCTTGCAGTTTTTATTTCATTATTTTCACAGTTTATATGCATTTTGTCCGCGCGAGACACTGATGGGAGACACGGAAGCATCTGTCGCGCGATTCATATCTCCCTAGAGCACCAAAGGAAGTTCACACAGCTGCTGCCACGAGCGCCCAGAAAGAACGATGTGTAATTTGGCGGGCAAAGCATCGCGTTCTCCCTTCAGTACCTTAATGCACAGTGACATTGCGAGTGTGTCTCTTGCAACAGAAGGGCGAGTTAACATTTGCGAGCACGCTGGCACATGCACAAAGAAATTGAGACCTTAAGAGTCTGGGGTGCATTTGTTATTAAGAGCGAAGTTTTACGGTTTAATTCCTACACTTTTGGGCGTACATCCCTAAATGACGGTTGGAATATTACCGCTTGTCTCCAGCGATGTCAGGTAGTCTACATTTCAGGCTGGTTAAAAAAAAAAAACTTTTCCTGTGTTATTATCTGAAATCTTGAATGTATTTATTTTGCATAGTAGAGGCTATACGCTAAACTCGGTATTTTAAAAAAGTAACTGATTATATCTCCTGCAGTGTACAAGAAACTAGAAATTACAAACCCTAATTGCGATAAAGACTTGAAAAGATCAAATAAACTACTCAGCTTTCCATTAGTTTTACGCGTCTTAGCTGTAACGCCTTTCTTCATTCCGATGTTTTTTTTTACCAGGGCTACTGAGTATGCCCTGCTGTCAGGTTCAAGAGCGTAGCAATAAAATATAAGCTACCACTTTCAAGCACAATAAGCGCATTCTATCAAATTATCAACAAACCACGTTATATATATCATTGTATAAATGCTGACGTGTTGAAATTTTAAGTTTCAGAAGTCAGAATAGTCTACTGTATCTGTTTTAGATTTTGTTGATGCTGGAACAGGATTGATAGCCTACAACTTTAATGATATAGTGCAAAAATATTAGTTTGATATGTTTCCCTTTTAAAGTAATTCAAGTAAATTAAAGTAATTAATTGTTTCTGTATGTTTTTGTATTAATTGTTTTTCGTCCAATGATTTATTGCTTGTAATTTACTCCTTAATAAGCAACTCAAGAGCTACAGAGTCAGTTCCATTTTGGTAATTAAAACGACATAAATAAAAGAAAACACAGAGAATATCTTTAGAATGCAGGTTTGATATGATAGCCCATTTGATTAAAGAGCAATGGCTCTTTTCCCCATTCCTCTAGTGGTTTGCATATTAATCTGTTTTTCAGGCAGCTTAGTATCAAGAGGAGGGTGAAGCTAACTTAAGTTACACTGCCATTTGCAAATGCAAATTTATACATTTTAGATGTTCACTGTGCCTTTATTGAATAGATCATTAGGCGCCTGACAAACTCTCCATAAAGTTTAACCAATTTCGGTTGCTAAAGCAGCACAGGTATCCTGGCATTTGCAACTTGATACTGCTGTAGAAATCTGTGCTCACAAAATAAATTTAGACTTGGCAGTCTATAGTATTTGCAGACTATGAACTAAGGGATAGACCAGAGGGTATTACTGTTTATAACTATTGGGCCCTTTTTTGCCGTATATATGCATTAATATCCTGGAGCTCATCAGTGAGCTGTCTAGTATGCAAAACTCAGTACTATTCTTTTTTATTTATTTTTTGTGGAATACATTCTTCACACACACACACACACACACACACACACACACACACAGAAGCAAATACAAAAAAGGTGTTGGCTTGACGTTTCGTGTCACAGTCAAATCGTACTGTTAGAAAACAGCTGCCAGTGGCAGTTCTACACGCATCACCCAGTTTTCCAATCAGTAGATGTTTCAGTGCCAAGAGCCCACATCTCAGAGTCTCTAATTGGAGCAGGACATTTGACCCTCCATGACAGCTACTAAACTCAACACCATCAGAAATACATGCAGGACACTGCACAGGTTTGTGTCCGTCCACCACATTGGACAAAAAGAGTACACAACAATCTCCTGAGAAATTCGCCTCCCCTCCTGCTGCTTGGGTTGTACATTGTGGCCATTTGTTTTGTCTGTACCTCTGAGGACTACAGGAGGTGTTGGCAGCTGACTGTTGCTTGCATGAATGATGGGCCACAGGCAACCAGAGAAAACAAAAAGAAGTGTGTGTGTGTGTTTGTGTATGTGTGTTTGTGAGTTCTGCAGAGGTGCATTAAAACAATGAGGCGTTAGTTGGAGTGAATCAGTTGCAAAGGCCAGTGTGGTGGTGAGCATATGCTGCAGTAAAAGCGGCGTCTGTTCCTCTCTGAGAGGCGTGGGACCCAAGAGACCGCTCGCATCCAGGCACTTGAGGTAGAGACACGGACCCGCGGCACCTCTGGGACCTGCCTAATCTTTATAAAGTGGTTATTGCCTCCCCAATTAAATGCCTCACTCAGATCAGCATCTGTGGGAATGGGTGAGAGGTGCAACTGCTTGTGTGTGTGTGTGTGTGTGTGTGTTTAAACATTATTAATAGTGAACAGCTACTCCACATAATTGTGCACTCCTCTCCCAGTAATGTCACTATGACTCCTTTGGCAATATTTTATCTACCGATGACTTGATTAAAACCCAAAAGTCTTTGTATAGCATGTAAAAAAATAGAAAGTTGATCAAGTAGTCTGGCCCATTGTGCCAGAAACTAAAAAAAAAAATCTATAAAAACTCAAAAGCACTTTGGTGTCCCCTGCTCCACCACTGCCGGACCAGTTTGGTTTAAGCACACACCTGGGGTCAATTCTGACGGGTACTGCTGGCTGGAGAATATTAGATATGTCTCGCCGGCCTCTTTCCTGCATTTCCTGCATAATAAAATCTTCATAGCACAGAGAGTGAGAGAGAGAGAGAGAGACAGAGAGAGAGAGACAGAGAGAGAGAGAGGGTGAAATGAGGTGTCTTTTTAGATCTCCTTAAACCAGGGATATTTCTGAAAAGACATACAGGGAGTTCCTTTATAAGTCAGTGTCCCTCTTCATTCCTTTTTAAATCTTTGGCTTATATGACGCATAATATGACAGAGCATCTCAGGGGACGAGCATGACAACACCTCTACACTGTCACTAAAATAGCTTTTTTTCTTTTGACTGATCATCCGTATGTGTACTGTGATTCATAAAACAATATATTTTGGATTTATATTTGTAAGCAGTCTATTGCAGCGTACGGTATGTGTATATGCACATCTGTGAAGTGCATATGCAATCAGAATAGGGCTTGTAAGTTATGTCATACAATACATATACATTTACGTGTGTGTTTTGCGTGTGTGGTTTCAAACAGCTGCCACAGCTCCAGCTTTGTGTCTGACTCTCCCACTCGGCAAGCTCTGCTGAGCCACCGGACTCCGGCTTTGGCATGTTCCAGTCCTACTCTTAATTAACAGAGCTAATATTGGGTTATTACCAGCCCAGATATGCCAGTCCACTCTCTCATAGGGGCCAGACTCAATAAGGAGTGGGAGTGTGTGTGTGTGTGTGTGTGTGATAGAGAGTGTGTATTTGTTGGTGTGTGTATGTGTGTGTATGTTTATATGTGATTGTGTGTGTGTGTGTGCATGTGTGTTTACTTGTGTATGGATGAGTGCATGAACAGGTGTCTATATTGTGTGTATATTTAGGTGTGTGTGCCTGTGTCGGTGTGTGTGAGTGATTTCACACAAATGGGCGCCCAGGAGATGCTGCTTGTGTCATAGCAAAAAATACAAAAAAATAGTAAAAATATCTGGGATTGAAAAATTGAACGCCAACTGGAATCAGAAGTCAACGGTAATTTGTCATAATCTCACAGGACCTGCAACTCCAGCGTCCCAACATAAATGCTCTTTACCTAATCTTTCCAAATTGCATCTCGCTCTCTCTATCTTGTCAAAATAATTAAATATTAATACTACAACAACTTTCTAGAAATGATTAAATGTAAGGTAGAGTGAATAGAGTGAAAGATCATGCCGATGACAAAGATTAGATGTATTACGTATTCAGCAGTCAAAGTAATTCTCTCCCTTTCTCTCTCTGTTCCCTCTCTCTCTCTCTAACTACCTTCTCTACTCTACTTCAACTGATTAATCAGCAAAGAAGTCTATAGGGCGGGACCTTTGGCCTTGATCCGCATTGTAATTGGACACTGCATTTGCCACTCGATGGAGCAGAACATGAAGACCTGTCTAATTAGGTTGTCTTGGGTTGTTAGCAATGGATTTGGGTACAGTACATTGTTAAGAAATGCCAACACTCATCAGAAGTATGGAACTTATTTGCCAGAAGCCAGAAATCCATGACTTGTGTAGGATCAGGACTTTGAGTTCTTTAATGCTGCAATCTTCTCCTCATGCATTCTGTTACAATTAAGAACAGATGCTGCATGATTTGAACAAAACTGTTTACTTACCTTGATGCTTTGTCTGCTTTGATAAGACCAAAAAGAAACAATTTCCACACAATGGTCAATTCATACAGATTCACAAAAGACAGTAAAACCACAAGGCAGGCTCATGTTCATTTATGCTTTAAGAATGTGATTTAATTAAGATTCAGCATCTCACCTGCACTAAGGTTGCTGTGGGCTGGGCAGGCGGCCGAGCTGGAGAGGCCGGTGTTGGAGGCTAACCTCGCCACCCAACAAATTATGCAATTAATTAGTGCCCTGTCTGTGGCTGTCTGCACTAGATAGTGCTGCTGCAGAAGGGCGCATGTCCTGAACTGCTGGGGAGGCTCCATAGCCCTCTATCTCCCTCAGCCTCACACACACACACACACACACACACACACACTAGCAAACACAGAAACACACACACTTACTCCCCTCATCAGGCCTGGCCAGATGGGGTCTTTGGCAATGTGCTGTGTCACTCTGCTGCCTGGATCACCACTTCTTATCCAAACATTTGGGTGGATGGTCTCACAGTCCTGCGGCAGTCAAGACAATGGTCATGCAGAATTTAAATGCCAAAAACAACCACAATTTGGTTGAAGGGGCATTTGGTAGACTAATGTGAAAAGAAAATTTAATTACCTTCACTTATCACTTATCTCTTAGCCCTTAGTAGTATACAGTATCTTGTACAATCATTTTCCTTTGTATCAAATAAAAATGGCTAAAGGTTAATGGTTACCTGGTTAACAAACAATAACACCTGCTTTACTTGCCATCTTAATCCTGCAACCTAGCCGCTGTTAAATTATGATGTGCTAAGTGCTTGTTGTAAAGTAATTGTCTAAAAACAGGCAGGCACTGTCAAATTATGTGTGCTTACTTGCAAGCCAGCTGAAAAATTGCTGTCAAGAGGCATGCATAAGTGGCAACACTTTAGTATTTAATATGGTGTAAAATAACCCCCCCGCCCCACCCCCCAAAAAAGGGTTTTAAGATGCTGATGCAGACCTAAAAAATACTGTGACGCTTTATTATACAGTAATGCTTTATTGTATTGAAATTATGCCACAGGATGGCAATGAATGGATTTTTTTTTCCTTTGGTGTTTCCTGCTTTTTTCTGTGGTTGGTCCCCCCACTTTCAAAGAGATCACCAATTTTAACAGAATTCCCTTTTAGCCTCCATTGGCATGATGTCTGCACTGGGTGAGGTGTGTGACTGGGCGTACACTTTCGCCCTCCCTCAGTGAATGCCTACACGCACAGGCGTGCACACAAACATAAACCAAAATAGGGCACTGAATCCACGACTGACCGCCTGACTCATTCACGGCCCGGCTGTTGACTCACCACGGGATAGTCTATATAATGAGTCGCTTGCAGACAGGCCGACACAGTGCACACACACACAATGCAGTGCAGCATAGAACAGGCAAACATAAACACACACAACTTTGATTTAAAAACAGAACATAAGCAAGGCAATGAGTTGGAAGTGATCTGTTGTCTTTGGTCACTGCCTTTGTCTTCCTCAGAACAGACTGTTAGTATACAATTGGAATAACTCTGCATGTTTCCAACACCTTGGCACTTCGGAAAGACCACAGAGATCCTCTCTGGGTACAAGGGCAATCAATGCATGTAATGCAAAATGAATACTGTAACAAGAATATATCTGTCTGTCTGTCATCAATGGACTCAATAGATATTAATGGTATTCCCAACAGCCTGCTAAATGGCCTTAAAATGCCTATATGCCTATTAATTTGGATGTCAGTGTGTATTTGTTCAATGAACTGAACACTCAAGTCAAACCTGGTAGCTTTGAAACATGGGGCAGACAGAATAATTAGATCTGTATGACTGAATCAGTGGTAACTCAAGTGTAATTGAAGCAGTGGTAATTAGCTTTGCAGGAAGTAATGAAAAGAATAGGACTCCTGATCAAATCACATTACGGTATGTGACAGCATATTACTTTTTTTATACAAAAAAAATCAACGGTTATTATCATATTATCATGAATCAACAATTATTAAGACATTTGTATGGTGAACATCTCTTAATAAACTAAAAAAGTGTTTAAATTTTAAAGTTGTATAAATATAATGACAGGCTTTGATCTTGTGTGTGCAAAGCAGCAAAGCATTTTGTCATGAAATTATTTTGAATTATTTTCCACAGTGAATGGTACTGTATCATGCCTTGAAAGAAGAAAAAACATAAACATCCACAAGGGAACCAGATGAAACAATAAACTGTTTACAATTTACCAGTAAATTCTTAAATTATTTATAAGGGCTTTTTGTCAAAAAAGTGCGCACTGCTGAACTAGCGCCAGCTAAAGGCAAGATGCCATACCGGCTGCACGCCAGGAAAATCACAGTAATCTCACTTGCCCTCAGATTTGGCACTGCGGTATATGCATCATTCAGACATTAATTTACACGTCTGTGTGTGTGTGTGTGTGTGTGTGTAGGAGATAGAGAGAGAGAGAGAATTATGCACCTATAACTATGTAACATACATGACCATTCAACAGGCCTAATCATAAACGTTTCTTTTTAGTTGTGTTCAGGTCTCGAATTCTGCTTCTATACTTTCAATAACAAAAAATGCTTTTTGGGATTGTTTTTGGACTGAGTGCATGCACTAATATCTGATGAACCTCAAGCAATTTTTTCCTGGTTGTCGAACAACACCGGCGTTTCTGGTTCATCCCCATGGCAGGTTCCCTGTGGAGAGGGCTTTCATTCTGCTGCGGGGACTTCTCCTCCTCCACGTGTGCAGCCCGAGTCACGAGTGCCCCTGTGATCCCCCATCAGGCATGCCACACACGGCTATGCGTTCAAACTCAATTTGAGACAAACGCTCTCTCCAATTTAACACGGATCTCAAAGTGGCACACAGAAACACAGGGACTAAGCGGAGAGTCAACAGGTGTTAAAAAGAAAGCGAGAGAGAGAGAGAAAGAGAGAGATAGTGAGATCTGTGGATGTGGATAGTGGATGTGTCTCTTGTGATAGTGTGTGTTACCTGTTTTCTGCCTGAACTTTACCACAGCATAGGGACATTTCTAAGAGGAGTGTTTCACGCAAATTTTTACATTGCATTAAGTAGCCCGGCTCCGTCCTTATTTGATTTTGTTTCACACAAGCTACAAATCCACTCAATACTCTTTGATCCATAGAGATATGAAAATGTCAAATGTGAATATCAAAATATCAAGTGAGGTTTTATCAGCTCATGAATATACAGGGTCCGTGAGTCAGATGCACCAATGAACTAAAGTAAATCAAATTGTATTAACATTTTTTTTTTACAGCCGAATTAGTGTGATCAAGTGTCACATTAATAGGCTTACATTTTAGAAACGGATCACCTTATGCCAAAATCCCCACTAGCGACCCAGGCACTAGTACTGTGTGTGTGTGTGTGTCTGTGTGAGCGTGTTTGAAAGAGAGAGGGAGAGAGAGAGCTGGGCGAGTTTGATTATTCTATCAGTGACAATAGCTGAGGGAAATGGGACATGACAGCCCGTGATGTCGATGTATGGTGGATGGGGGGACACATCCCCCTGGCTGGGCGTGGACGGACAGCACAAACAGCTGCGGGAGACTCCACGACCCGCCACACATCTGCCGCCACCGGCCAGCACGCGCTCTGTGCCCACTTTGACTTTGAGGAGAACTTTAAATCGCTCTCTGCTTCTCTCTCTCTCTCTCTCTCTCTCTCTCTCTCGCCCTGTCTCTCTTTCCCTTTCCATATCTTCTCATAGATTTGTCTCGCTTCCGCTGTCAGTCTCCCTGTTCTGGCGACTGCAGCAGCCTTAGCTGTGAGGCAGAATTAGTATTGAAGCCGGCTGCAATAGCTGCTGTACTTGTCTCGGGAGCCACGTGCTGTAAATCCCTTGACAAACCCTCAGACCCCACCGACTGTGGGCCTGTGCTTAAAGGACAGACTCTCTGGGAACTTTGCGATGAAAATCTCTTTTTCTATTTCCTGAAAATAGAAATTGCATATACTTTGTCAGCTGTCTTTGGAGCTCAAAGCTGTTCTCATGGAAGTTTTCTTGGCATTTTTTACATGGTTTTTGCATTTTTTGGTAATACACTGTAGATATTTGAACTCGGGCAGCAAAAAAAACCTTCAGCAATATTCTTGTCTATGAGTTAGCTTGTCCTAGAATCTGAAGACATCACTAAGCTTACAGAATATGACCATGTACATTATTTAATACCAGACCACACTTTGCACTGTCTTATGTTAGGTGCTTGATCGAAACTGACTTAAGGTTGTATTGGCATTTCCAGAGTATTTGCATCTGACTTTGTGCATTTGATATCACATTTGATCTTGTGGTTGCTTGCGGGTGTTGTCACAATTGAAGGTTAAGAGATGTAAATCCTTAGGTTGTCAGATCGCAGAATGACTCGACCGAGCTTGTTTAGAATGTTTTCCTTGCCACTTCCCTTAACCCTCCTCACCCATCCCGACATTCCAACGGCCTTTTAATTACCTCCCTGACGATCCCAATACACCAGTGACACCGGTTGACACCCGCGGGTTTGAGGGATAATATTAGACAATAAAAAAAGATTAGAAAGGGCCTCATCTAAATCCTCACTGACAAATCCCCCCAATTCCCCCTGGGGCTGCCGCCGCTAACCCCTTAATAAGGCCGCGTTGCATGCGCCGGCTGCGCGCGTGTGTACTCAGGGCCCGTTTTATTTCATATTAATATGCTGTGAACAGGCGTCGCCATGGAGCCAGAATAGCAGCCATTGTTTGCACATCGATATTAGACTCAACAGATTTAATCAGGAAGGTAAACAATGAGGCGCACACATCTCCGGCAGGGCAGAGATTACCCTTCTGTGCCGATACTGTCAGCTGCCTTCAGAGGTTATCCGCAAACTGAAGGGCTTCTTAACTGTCAACACCATCTTGAGTCGCCTCATCTTTTACTGAACTTCATAATGATATGTGACAGTATATATTGGTCTTTCTTCATTTTGGACTTTCTTTCCCTGCCGGTGCTACACCTTCCTCGACGGCTCCCCCTCCCTTCCCGTCCACCCCTCACTCAATTGTCTGCCTCCTTCCATTCCATTGTTGTTTGATGGCCTAGAAGTTTATCAGACTCTCTCAGACTGCGGATAGGTCAAGGGGAAATGTCAATCACACAATGCATCAGCGCTACATTGGTTGAGTTCAGGAGCGGGAAGCGGATTGGTGGTGGGAGATAACCTGGAAGTCATCAGTTATGGCGTCTATTGACTGGTGAGACACTGAAAATGTCAACCCAGACTCTGACGTTTCCCTTTATAGTGGTTGGCAATAATAACTCAGTAAATGTAATTGTGGTAAAATAATTTATTGCTCGAAATGGTTAGAATGACGCAAGATAGTTACCTAAGTTTAGAAATGTTGGTTGACAACATTAATTTAATAATTTAATTATACGTGGCAGATGGATGTTTACAGTGTATAAGTAGGGCTGACGATATGTAGACTGTGTTAATTAAATTATTCATTAACTAACAACTATTACTTACATTATTGGGATTATTTCAAGGTGCGTATCAATCCCAAATCATCTAATTCAATCTCATAATTTTTCATACATTTACAGGCTACTTGGAGGTGAAGGGGCATTACATGTACGCTTCAAATCTAGACAAAATCTTGGTGAAATAAATGCTGGCGTGATTATTCTCTCTCTTTCAGCTAGATATGCAGTTTCTCTCTCCAAATGTGAAGCAGTGGCCTTTACTTGTGCATCATTTTTTGCACTTCAAACACCATTATCCCATCATTATCTCATATCACTGTTGCCATGTCTGCTATACTAAACTTGACACAATTTACACGTTTGGCTTTACTTCCATCTGCCACACTTTAGCTCATTCATCCACCACATGGACAAATTATCATTGGTTATACATGGGTGATTGCTATTGCCATCAATCCTAGTTGTTCTATACTTTATGTCTAATTGTCAACTTAACATATCCCAAGGTCCTGCTGATCCCTGTTTTTGTAAAACCACTATCCCATTGCAATCTATAAGCCGAAAGGCATTTGAGCCCAATTGTAGGCTAGAAGCCATTGTAGACATTTAGTACAATGTTGCTATGCATTTTTCAGATTGCGTTCACATTTAATATCTATTATAAAATGCCTGAGTGTATGAAGGAAATTATATGTAAGAAATGAATCATGATTAATAATTAGTAGTGATTTATCCCATAAACACATTTTTCTAATTAGTTCTATATATTAGTTCTATATATATATTTCTAATAGTTTTATATAGAAGCCTCTAATATCACTAGATCACTTGCAGAAAAAAGGACTCTGTAGTTTCATTCCCTCAATAGTCTTACAAGTCCATAGGTACAGAATGCCCAGGTCACGGACAGCCAGACCTGCGAGCGGGTACAGTCACTACTAGTAATAGACTCACTGTCCTACAGTGTCTGAATCTTAGAGGTGTGTCAATATGACTTCCTGTAATATTGATGGAGAAGGCTGCAAGGACTTGCACTAAGGTGGCCTGGGTGTGGACACAAACCGCCTGAAGGCAGCAAGGGAAGGAGGACGTGGGCTGGGAGAACTATGAGGGAGCAGTCTGTCAGTGCGACAAGAGGAAAAGGTTCAGGCAAAGCAAATTCTCACTTTGTCCGTCCGTCCATCCATCTGGCTGAGTGTCTGTCTGCCTGCGTGCGGAGCCACGTCTCAGGCTCTGCTGGCCGTCACCCACCTGAAGTATATCGAGCGGCTGGCCGCTCCACACATCCGCTGCCTGTCCGCCTGACACTCAACAGAAAAGGTCTGCTGTTGCTCCGCCGTCATTACCTTTTGCAGCACTGACAGAAGGTGATGGAGGGAGAGGGAAAGAGGGAGAGAGAGAGAGAGAAGGAAAGGGAGAGAGAGAGAGAGAGAGAGAAAAGGTGGGTGGTGGAGAGGTCAATAGAGGAGAGGAAAGGAGAAGAGAGGAGAGCAAACAGAGTGAGTGATAGGTAAAACGAAGGAAAAGAAAAGAAAGGTATGAGAAAATGAAAAAAAAAAAAACACACACACACACGGCAAGGAACACACACACACACACACACAGACAGACACACACACGCATAGGCACACACACACACACACATTATAAGGAGACCAGGGAGAAGAAATGTGAGTTTGGTGTTTGTACAGTGCACTCCTGCCTGGTGACCTCTCCTTTCTCTCTCTGTCCCTGTGGTTTTCTGTCTGAAATAGATCACTCGGCGCTGGAGCCGCCTTTTTTCGTGCAAAGCTTTTTACACTTCTTTGCTTTCATCCGAGCTGAATCAGAGTGAGAGGGCTTTCACATTGTCAGGCCAGCGAAGGCTACAGAGAAGTCGATCACCACAGATGCACAGTGGAGGTGGTGGGGGCTCGGGGGGGGGGGGGGGGGGGGGGGGGAGGGATGTTCAATGGGAGTGGTGGTGTTCTGTGGATGTTGGGTGAATTTGAACCACAAACTGTTGCTCGCCAGACAAAACGGCATTGTTTGGTGAAAGTGACAGGGAAAACTGGGGGGCTAGGACGTGATGCAGAGAGAGAGAGAGAGAGAGAGAGAGAGAGAGAGAGAGAGGCGTGGGCCTCAGTCACAAAGTCCTTCTCCCAGCGTGGGCAGTCTGTACTTAGGAGGGCTTTCAGCAAACAACATGCCCAATCGATAGGGAGCGATGCTGGTAGTCGCTCAGCCACGCGACGAAGGGAGGGGAGCTCACAAAGTCGTCCGATTTTACTGAATAGACAGATTCACTTCTCTTTTCTCCCCCCTCTCTCTCCTTTTTCTCCTGTCCTCCTTTTCCTTATCCTCTGTCTCTCATTTGACTTCTTTCTGCTGGGGTGGTTTGTTTTCCAACGCAACAAACATTCATTACAAGCTTACTCAGAGTTATCAAAACTGACAGATGCGTGCACATGCAGGCAACCATACACACACACACACACACACAAACACACACACACTTAGACTTGGGAGCAGTCAAGGAAATACATGTATGGGGAGCTGAGAGGAGAGGGCAGGTGGACTAGAGAGAAAGGTTTAAGCAGACTTCTTCCAACTCTCTCTCTTTTCTTCCGACTCTCCTTCACATATCCTGCCCTCTACAAAAACTACCCTCTAATACAACAGCATTATACTGTGAACAACAACTACTGTAGCAGATACAGAAACAAAATGATAAAGCAAAAAATAATCTAGACTATCAAAAACGATCTACTGTACTGTAGGCCATCAGCTACATCTGTGTAATGGACAGACATTACAGTAAATGTTTACCATTATAATGTAAGTGTGAATTTACCAATACAAACATACTCTGTGCCTCACACACACACACACACACACACCATCTGCTGTACTTACAGCTGTGTGTATGTGAGTGAGTGTGTGTGTGTGTGTGTGTGTGTGTGTGTGTATTGGGGGGTGGGGTCACCACAAATGAAGGGCTGCCTTGAGTGGAAAGCTGATTTTCTCATTTTTAGGTGTTGGCTGTACATATTCATGACCTCTTCAACACCAGAGATTTATTGCACGGTACAGATGAAATAAATCCCTGGCAATTTCCCAGCCCTGAAATCGAAGGCTTGCAGAAATCCGACCATATTAAATCTATTCACGCTCGAAGGTCACTCATCCCATTGAGGAGAATGCGAAGATTTTCACTTTAATGCGTATCTTTTATTGTGTAGGCATGTCTCTCTTTTGTGTGTGTGTGTGTGTGTGGCTGCTTCCAAATAAAACAACTTTTAACTAGTGAGGGGGACTTTCTCACTGTGAGACAGACAGATCGTTATCAAATGTATTACCTATTCAGATCCCTGGGCAGGAAGGGTAGAGGTGTAACTAATGGGTGCAAGGACAGGCTCTCTTTCAGCTGCCGGATTTTTTCTCTTCTGGTGGTGGTGTTGGTGGGGAAGATGGGTGTGGGCTTGTGGTCTTGCTGATAGCCAGACAGCACATAGAGCTCTGCCCACCCCTATTAAAGATGCCTGTTAAATACTGCCAAGAGAAGGACAGGGGTAAACGGAGAAGAACAGAGGAAACTACAAGCAAAAGGCAAAATAATGGGAGGAGGATATGCCAGAGACTAATGGATCACTTTGGGCAGACGGGCAGGGAAGGCAAACATTAATGCATATTATTACTCTGAGTGTCTCAGCGAGAGAGTGATAAATGGCTTCAGACAGAGCCAGCGTCATGTTCCCCGCTCACCTCTGTTAGGTTAGCTGGGGCAGGCTAGCATCTCAGCTGGGTGGCTAACATCCAAGCATCCTCTGGCTGATGAGGGGCATCTGTGGGACACTCAACTGGCTCTGGTTTAGCATTTCCTTAATTAAAGCATGCTGAAAATTCTTTAGTCAATAATAAAGACCAACATGCTACACCTTTTTTGACAGTGTACCAGTTAGTTTGCTGGTTACTGAACACTGCTTTTGGGAAACCGTGAGAGGTCTTAGTGTTTCTATTAACAAGGTGCTATTTTTACGGCAGGTGTGGGAAACACCTGAGGACTCAATAGTGGAGATTTGGCCTAATTCACTCCTTTCTAATCATCCTGTCTCTGTTTCTCTCTCTCTCTCTTTCTCTCTCCCTGCCTCTCTCTCTCTCTCTCTCTCTCTCTCTCTTCAGTGTTACCCCACATTCTTCTCCTTGTTTCTTATTGCATCATCTCAGTCTTCTACTACTAAATCTCTTGCCATCTTCCAGGTCTGTCTAGGGGACTTCTTGTTCCTTGTGATGATGACATTTCATCTTTCTTCTCTCAGTCTCAGCCTCAAACATCCCTTATTTTCTTTTTAAATACATGTGTCGCTATGTAGAGTGTAGAGTATGTAGAGTGGAGGATTCAAACAGGACACCCAAGAACCAACAACCCCTATTTTTAAGGCCCAATCTGAGTCTAGTTTTATTCTTCTCCTCTCATCCTGCAGGTGCGGGCGAGTGCCATAGCGCAGGATGCTGACCAGAACTACGATTACGCCTCAAACAGCGTCATCCTGCACCTGGACCCCGGCGACGAGGTCTATGTCAAGCTGGATGGCGGCAAGGCCCACGGCGGAAACAACAACAAATACAGCACCTTCTCTGGGTTCATCCTTTACAGCGACTGAGCAAAGGAGGGTCTCAACACAGCAGTGGGGGCTAGGACAGAGAGAGATGGACAGAGAGGGAGAAAGAAAATATAGATAGAGAGAGTGAGGGAGGAGGGAGGGAGTGATTTAACCAACCAACTCTTTGTTCATCATCTTCACTGGAGTCGCACTCTCACTTGCTTAGCGCCTCAACCAACAGCACAGTTATAACAACAGGTGTGTGTGTGTGTGTGTGTGTGTGTGTGTGGCGTGTGTGTAGGGATGAATCCCTCTGGAGAGGATGGAGTTGTTGATACACTACCTTCTGGCCACAGAGATCGAGCATCTAAGCCTCCATGTCTCCTCCATATTCCTTGCCCCATGTTGTATACTTTCCTGTAGAGTAAGAGTATGTTCCTTCCTGTCTAGATATATTTATCTCTCAAACAGAGTATTTTCCTAAAGATAATGTTATTGGTACCATTTTGTGAGATGTTCATTTGCTATTCCTGGGAATTGCACTGCTAACCTTGCACTGCTAGTCTTGGTCATGGGCAATTGATGATTGGAGTTGAAGATCGCTATGGCTACCAGGACATATGCCCCTAAGAGAATATAGCACCACCAAGGGGCTGGGAGGTGACACAGAGCTGGACATTTTCAGCAGAAGTGCACTGCTAAATTTCAATGAGAAAATTCCTCCCCCTCCACAAGCCGTATAAAACACACATCCCATGGTCCAACTCCTGGAATTCCCCCCCATTCTTGGACATAGCATCACCCACTGTACCCAAACCCATGCCTCCCAAGACCTCACTCTCTATTCACTACACCTGCACCTTTACCACTTCCACCCCCAACAGTCAACCGTCAACACCTACATTACACTTCAGTATTTGAAAACCATGCGTCAAATATCTGAAATGTAGATGTACTAATTCTTATTCTACTGTGTGACCAAGCTAAGGATTTGACCATTCTGAGGTTTGGACTGTGGTCTCCTGGTGAATTTGGGACGCAGCCAACAAGATGTGAGGAGAGGGAAGCCCAGATGGAGTGGTCTTTATGCTGAGACGGCAGCGTGAGGGGGGAAGATGGAGGTGCAGCAGTGTGACTTGCTGAACAAGGGATTCACAAACAAATGCAATGGATCATGGGTATATTTACTCAAAGTGGCAGACTGACAGCTTATGTAAAAAAAATTAGGTTGATTCGATGCAATTGCCTGTGTTTGTGTGTATGTGTGTGTATGTGTGTGTGAGTGTGTGAGGGAATGAGCTTTATGTCTATGTGTGTGTGTGTGTGTGTGTGTGTGTGTGTGTGTGTGCATCTGAGCATGTACTGTACAGTATAGTATTGTGCACTGTTGAATTCAGAGATAGAGTATTTAACTCTGGCTAATCACCACAAATAGCTCTCTCCTCCTGTCTCTGGCAAGCAGGCAAGTCGAGCGTCCATTGATAACAGTTTCCAGCTTGTAAATGAAGCTAATGCTATGTTTGTCAACCTTATTTCCTCTTTTGGGACTGTTGAATACATTTAAATAATAAATGGAATTTTTGGAGTCGCAAAATACAATGTATTTTTTTTTATTCACTATATATGTTGATACCACTTGGAAACACACGCATGCAACACAAACACACAAACACACACACACACACACATACAAATACAGAAATCACATTCTCTACCATACAATCTCAGTCATTTGTTGCCTGTTACAGTAACATTTATTTTATATCTCTCTTGCTGTTTATTATCCATCAGTTCAGTTTTTCTTTTACTCTATATTTACGGTAAGGATGTAATAGTTTATTTTCCTTCATCTGTCATTCCTTGAGTTCAGTCTATTCCTTTTTCCTGCACTCTTTTCTTTGAATTTCTCAGATCACTCTCCCTTTTGCACAAACACATGAGGTCAGGGTGACCCAAAGTCATTCACAACATATAACATTTATTGTGTATGCCATTACACAGTTCCTCAGACATACTAGGGAAACAAATGACACACACACAAGTTCCTTGGATGCTAGTAAAATGTATTAGAAGTGAAGTGAGGAAGAGCATGCTGAGTCCAGTGCCGTTTCCTCTAGCGTGACCTTCTCTTTGTCTGTTACTTTCCCTCCATCCTACAGCCCTCTGGCATGAGCCTTCAGCAAACTCAAACACACACGAGTAAAAGCTCAGAGCCATTGTCGGAAGGGCTGTTGTCAGTGTGTATGTGTGTGTGTGCGTATGTTTGTGTGTGTGTGTGTGTGTGTAGGTATATGTGTGTGTGTGTGTGTGCATGTATGTGTGTGTGTGTGTGTGTCTTGTGTGCTTAAGCACTCTTTCTAAGCAAGGCATGGCTGCCAGCACAGGTGTACTCAGCAGTCAGTCCTCGCAAAAAGAGAGGAAAGTAACAAGAAAGAGAGAGTTAAATATTTACAGCCCCAGCAGAGAGAGAGGTGAGTGTACAGCTGAGACGGAGAGAAAGGGTAGGGGGAATGAAGAGAGAGAGAGAGACAGAGAGAGAGAGAGAGAGAGAGAGGGTGTGAGGCGGGTGGAAGTGGGGAATGAGTTGGAGGAAAACAGAAGAGATGAGTAAAGCACAAAAATTCAATTCCCAACTAGACCAAATACAAAACTAGACCAAGGGGAAAAAAAGAGGAAAGAGGAAAAGAAGAGGAAGTTGGGGCTATGTAGATCAATACTCACATTTGTTCTCCCCACCTCCCCCATTTGGTTTTTACCATTCTTCTATTCTCTCTGCTCTCTCTATTTATTTCCTGTCTCCCTCCCTCCATCTCTGCCTCTGCTTCTCTCTCTCTCTCTCTCTCTCTCTCTCTCTCTATTTTCTCTTTCTTTTTTCACTTTTTATCTCCCCCTTTCTTTCTTTTTTTTTGTTCTTTCTCTTTCTCTCTCTCTCTCTGACCCACTTCCCTTTCTTCATCCTTGTTTTCCACCACTCTTTCTCAAAGGATCTGCCCCTTTGTGTCTGTGCCTGTTTTGTCAGTGCCGCGTATAGAGAACTGCTGAAAGAACCCTGTCTTTATCTGGAGAGGAGTGTGTTGCAGAAGGTCAGGGATGACACAAACACACACACACGCTCACACCCACACACACACACAAACACACACACACACACAAACACACACACACGCTCACACCCACACACAAACACATGCACAGACACACAATTCACACAAATGTTAGGGTAATGTGCATACCTACAAACACAGACAAGCTTGCACACTTTCAGGATTAGGCAGACAAGAAAATATGCATTTGCATAATGTTTTTAGAAAATATTCTATACTCAGCAGTTAAATGCCATGTAGACACGCACAAACTACAGGAGCTAAAAGACAAGCAAGTGAGCACGACCCTTTACTAGCACACACACAAACACACACACATGCACACACACTCACACTCACGCACACACACAAACATGCACATACACACACACACATAACTCTCTGCTT
>JAGFZM010000060.1:309526-333877 GCA_017657215.1 Limnothrissa miodon
ACACACACACACACACACACACACACAGACACAGAGAGAGAGAGACATACAAGGAGTCTTAGTGAACTTTGTGTGCAAAGGTTGGCTGAAGAGAAAAGTTGACGAGAGCTTGACGGAAGTAGAGGAAAGGATCGAGACAGAAAATAAAGACGGAGAGCTCAGCTCAGCTTGCAGTCAGACCCACCCACAGACAAGCCTTTTCTCTCCCCTGTACCACAGGAGCACCTGAGTGGGAGCGATCCAGCGCACCTATGGCCCTAATAGCGCACCCCTGTTCCCTGTGGCTACATTACCTTAATGGACCAGTACTATTCCTTCCTGCCATAGTGCAGCACTATAATAGGCCTGTGGCTCAGAGATCACAGACGTTAAGTGCACCCAGGGCAGCGCTATCTGAAATCATCTAGAGCCTGTTAAAGTCATTCAGCTGCGGTAGAAAAACACAAGTTCTTTTTTTCTTTCTTTTTTTTTTCTTTTAGACAGACGTTCCATCACATCTAATGTTGTAAACCAGTATTTGCTTCGAGACAGGCATCTTCGCCTCTCAGGCCATCTCTACAGCCTCGGGATGCTCTCAAACACATTTGTGACATAGAGTGTGTCAAGGGTTATAGAAGCCAGTGTGTTGGACTAGACGTAAGCCTTCAATACTGTACAAACAAACTCTGCCAATAATGCAATACTATTTTAACCAATCATCTCACAATTTATTATATTTAACACATATACTTTTGAAAGGGTATTAAAATGTTGACTTCCTAAAAAATTATCACTTAACTTTAATGTCGACTCTCTATATAGTTACAGCACATGTAACCACCTATTACGTAAGCATGCAACAAGGTATGAGGAGCTGTGTGTTATGCTGGTTGTGCCAGGGGAGTTAAGCATGAGGGAAATAGTGGAGTGCTGATGGTGAATCCAATATAACGGGTATAATGTGTGTGGGCTACTGTGTTTCTGAAGTGATTACCACATTGTCGTGGCATGGTCTTGTTAATGGAGGACACAAGACCGAGAAGTGATTCATAGAAAATTTCCTCTAATGGTTGCCAAATAAGGCACAAAGACAGCCACTGTTCACTTTCATATGGACAATATAGAACAAAAATGCTGTAGGAAACATGTTAGAATATGACTTTTGTCAAGCTCAGTGTTTCTTTTAAAGTTTCTTTTAAAAAGTAATTAAGCAATTTGTTGAAATGTAGCAACAGAGTTTTTATATTGTGCATTGTTTTGTTTGGACAAAGAATATCACAGACCTTAGCCTCAGCATGTAGCTGTGCTCAAATGCTGGAGGAACACTTTGACATCAGCTATAGCCACGTCACAGATGGCAATCATTGCAGTAGAGCATTTATTTTTTCTCTTAACACTTGTTATAGCTCCTCTATAACATGGCTATAACATGGTTATATCTTTTTTTTTTTTTTTGGTTATATGGTTATATCTATGTGATAATATGGCATCCAAGTGAATTATTCCCAACCAGGATTTATGACATTCAACAGTGTAATGGTGATGAATGAAGAAGGCATGTTCAACCTGATTAGCCAAGAGTATATCAGTGAGAGAGTTCAGATCTAATCTCTTCAGTGGATGTGGTGGCTGTCTTCCCTCTGAGTTGGCCTGGCTCCGCTGATGGATCAATGCCTTCTAAATCCATCAGTTCCTGAATTTCTGCTGGTGTGTAGATCCAGACACGTTGGAATGAGACGCAGTATCACTAAAACCTGTTCAAAAAAGACTTGTTGATATTACTCACATTTTCAAACAAGAAAAAGCTTTAGTGACCCAGAACCAAAGAGTGCCCAGATCTGTAACCAAGTCCTAAAATATTGCAGACATTGCAACCAAGTCATTTGTGAGGGTCAATGTTGTGGCAGCTTTGAACATGAATTCATGCACCAGAGCTCTTTTTTGAAAGGCATGACTGAAGCATTAAGTTTCTGTCACAAAGTATCTAAATCTCACAACCATGCAGATGCTTATTTTCATCATGAACCAATCATACATGTAGACGTGTTCCTGGAAAAGAGCTTGTTTATGTTGGCCTCTGTGCCCTTTGACTATAGACATCAAAATGGCCATGACCTGACCCTTGCTCAGTACTATTCTTTACGTATGATTTCTCTTAATGGCCTCATCTATGATCCGAAAACAATTTGTCACTATTCAGTGGTATGCAACAGAAAACAATTTTAAAAGAATAGACACACAAGCTTAAATAACAAACAGGGTTCGAAATTAACTTTTTTGATCACCAGCCAACGTGGCTGGTAACTTTCTGAACTTACCAGCCAATCAGAATTTCCATTAGCCAAATTTTTACGTGGTGAAAATAAGAGATGATTGAATGCCAATGAATGAAAATGTTATCATTTTATTAACAGTGCATGAAAAACGCACAGAAAGTGCAATACACACAACAAACTATATAAAACTGGTCCTTTACTGCCTCGATTTTAAAATTACTGGTCCCCACCACAAAACAGTTTTTTTCTTTCGTGTAGGCTACTCACGGCAAATCTGACAAAACATGACGGCATTTTTACTACTACTAACACTAGCCAATGACGACCTGTCTGCAATTTCCAATGAAACTTCCTTCTCTTTGTTTTTCGCACGCTGTCAACATTTTCATCTCCTGCCTCCTTCCTCTTCTTACCTTTTCCTGATCACGATGCCTGTCATTTGCTGTCCAGCTCAGTCCTCTTTGCTCATCCGATATTTCCTATTTCTTGTTTGTATTTTCATGCTCTCGTTGTTGAGTATCTGCACGCTGATGCCAAATGTATCTAAAACGTCACCTGTAGTGTAGTATTTATGTGAAATGTAGGACGGAGGGGACAAACAAGCAAGAGCATCTCTGACATGATTTGCATGATTGGCTCATGCATCACCGGCCAAACTGGCTGGTGAGTAGGGCTGTGCAATTTGCCAAAAATCTAAATTGCGATTTTTTTCAACCAATATTGCGATTGCGATTTTGTGGCGATTTTTCCCAATAAAAACCACAAGCACCAAATATATCCCATTAATATGCATATTTGTACACAATCTCTAATTAACTACTCATTAATCAGCATATTTTAATCAAGAGAATATCTTGTTGCGTTGAACCCCGATCCTTGTTTAACATGTGCAGAGTGTGGCTAACAAACAGGTCTATGCATTAAGTCTATGCAGTTACAAAACAAAAAAAAATTGCACGCCTCTGTGATTTTGAAATTGCGCTTTTCAAAATTGCGATTATATTGCAAATGCGATTAATTGTCCAGCCCTACTGGTAAGGCAGGTGTTAATTTCGAACCCTGATAACAAACTATACTGCTATCACAGAACTACTGTGACTACAGTTGCTATATGGCTATGAACCAGACTCAGAGGATTGCCATGTCTTCTAACTGTCTTGACATGAGTGGGATTGTCTTACACTGTTGTTTCTTAACCATGCAGTAGAAAATTACCATTCTACGGGGGTCCATTGACAAGTTGAATTAGCAATAAAAAGGGTTCAGGATGATCAGACATATAATACCATTTTTGTACTTTTGTTCAAATCGGACAATAGAGAATGCCAAAATCAGTGCATGATAGAGGTAAAGAGATGACTTGAGGTCACAATCAAGCCCTGAGTCTGTATGCCAAAATAGTACAGGTGGATTCGGCCCTAATTCTTTTTTTTTTTCTTATTTTGTTTGTTTTTTAAAATAAATCCTTTAAATTCTGTTTGCTATACCAAGAATCAGAGTGTTTTCATAAATGCCTTGCTGATGTTGATGTTTGTTTCGTTCAAGTTTTCCATCTTGACCAAGTCGCATAGCATGAACTCAATTATCACCCAGTAAATATGGGCCTGATTAATAAACACAGCCGCTCAGAGAGCTCTAGTCTCTCACACAAGCAATCAGCAGAGATTGAGGGTGTGTGAGAAACTGCCCCGGCCCTTTGTTTGTTTAGTGAGTATATCCAGGGAATAAATGATCTGGATGTGTGTGTGTGTGTGACATTCTTCCACCTGATTTAGGTGCAGAAGACTTGAAGTAGGCAGTAAACAAGTGGGTTGATTTCATGGTAATGCATGGTTGCCAATTCTTACTAGACAAGAATCAATATTGACCGTATTAGAGGCAGAAAATGAGTGTTTATGTTCAAAATGTACTAACAATAAGTATTATCAGGGAAAAGTTAGAATTTAAAACAATTTAGATAAGGGGTAAGAACATATTCTTATATTCTAACTAGACGTATAGAATGACAAGACTTATGAGTCCAGCATTTGAACCGTCCCGTGGCATCTTAAACCAAAAGAGATTGATGATGATTACCATTAGCGATGTGGGGTGGCATGGCTGTGCTCCTCCCTCTTGACCTGGTGCTTGATTTGATTTGACACAAGCGGAGCGTGATCGCCAGTGTGAGTGCCCGCATCCTTCCATCCATCCCGGCCATCCCGTCCATCCGTGCGGCTGTTTACCGTCTTCACGCTTGGATGGGGGGTCCTTCCGCCTTGATGGCTTTGTCTAAACGTCACGCCACACTCTTGGCCTCACACTCAGAGGGTCACCCTTGAAAAGATGGCTTCAGCACATGCGATCAGTCGGGGGAGGGAAGAGAGATTGTGTTCAGCATGTGAGGGTCTTAACCTGGTGAAGGACGAAAACTGGGTTTAACTGCTTTGGTTCCTCCCAGTACGGTGTGGCTGTTTGATTTTTCAGGGGCGAAGTGATGAACTATTTAGTGACATTGCGCGCAGCCCGATCGCATGCTGCAAACAAGCTCACACAGCAAAACGTGACAAAGCTCTGATGCCTTGGACTTGAATGTACACACACACACACACACACACACACATCCACACATACAGACACATGCACTGTACATTCTTATGCCTATTAATATAAATGTACACAAACGCACTTCAAACATTAGCATCTGTCACTGGCGTGCTTGTCAGAGGGACGACAGGGCTGGCGTGATGGAAGCTGATAATCCAAACACATCCGGAGATGCTCACGCTCCGTCAACTCCAGAGTGGAACAAAGAGGGCTCAATCTCTCCATCGGAAATGGGCAGCATTTGACTTTGACAAGATCAGATTTCTATTTCTTTTGCTCTCTGTTGCTTTTCCCCTCTCTCCCTCTAAGACTCTCTCTTCATCTTTCTCTACCCCTTCCTTTCAGCTCTCTCTCTCTCTCCCACCTTTTTTCCTACTCGTCATCTGTCTCTTTTTCTCTCTCCCCATCCCCATCTCCCCCCCTTTCTCTCTTGTTGCCCTGTTCCCTCTCTTGCATCATTTGCCACCCCTCCCTGGCGGTCGGCGTCACAGACAGCGGTTCCTGGGGAGAGGATCAGCTGGGGGTAAAGCTGGTGTTTCAGCCTTGCCAGGCGCAGGGACAAAGGCAAGGGGACGGATCAGAGGAAACACGTAGAGGACAGAACGAGACACATTAGCGCCTGGCTTTCTCTCGGCCCCACCACCTCCTCACTCTTTCAGCGCCACGCACGCACGAGGCCTTGCCACGCGCTCCTCAAGGTGATGGAGGTGCAAAGACTTTGTTTAGTGCACCAACCTGCTTGTTGTGCAAACTTGCACTGTCACACAGCTGTGTGTTTCTGGTGGTGCCATTGCCACGCAATGGGACACCATTATTGCAGTGTCTTTCACACTGTTTTCTTACACTCACCAGTGCTTCAGAATTTACCTGCTATTTCCACACCACTCTCCTAACATTAAATCACCAACACACCATTTCCCTGGCAGCTCAGAAGCATGAGCATCAGCGTGCACTAAAAATAAAGTGTCGCACTCTGGGCGTTCTGGGCATTGTTGACATGACAGATCATGAGCAAGCAAAATATTACTTCATTATTTTGCCTTTGTTATAACACTTCTATCCTAAATGCAGCAAATCTCTAAATCTCATATAACAATTTACACACACATATATATATATATATATAATCATTTTTTGTACATTTCATCAGCATCCTAGAGGTGACAAATGATCCACTTTGCAAGGGTTTGCCTTATGCTGTTCCCCTATTACTTCCTAACGGTTCTCCACCAGTGACACAGTTGGACAGAACTGGGCCTGAACGTCCGTCTCCCTCAGTGCTTCCCTGCATGGCCCTCCTCATTAGAGCAAGCCTGTTTCCTGTACGTGTCAGCCCGGGCTCAGCGGGGCAGAGCTGAGGAACACACACAAGGGGGCTGCAGCCATAGTAATGTCATGTGAGCGTCTCCCTACGCTGCACATTTGCTGAAAAATATATGACTTTACTGTGTGCTTTGTCATGTCGGATAAGTGTTTGTGATGGAGGACTAAATGTAAACCGTGAACGCTGACAGGAAAGATTAGAGAGGGAATGATCAAAGCCAGTCAGAGGAGAGCCAGCAGCTATTCTGTATAAAGCAGACAGGTTGCACAGTGCACGTTAGTACAAAGATGGATACACAAAGCTCATAAATCTGCCGCTGTGTGTGTGTGTGTGTGTGTGTGTTTAAAAACATGAAACCATATATAAAATACATTAAAAGTACAGAAAACAAACTCAAAGGCATGTTGACACATCTATGCTTGTCCTCTTGTGTTTATTTGTGGTTGGAAAAGTGTCCATCCTAGACCCACTGCTGGAATCGTATAGTTACAATCTAAGACAGAAGTGATAAACGGTTTATTGAACTAACTGAACTAGCATATTCTCTCTATCTCCCTCCCCATCTCTTACACAAAGACACACAAACATAAACACACACACACACACACACACACACACACAAAGAAAAAAAAATTCTTTGGTCTGTCGTGCTGTTTTAAGATCATTGTCTTTCACTTTTTTCTCCGTCGTCTCTCTCTCTCACACAAACACACACACACATATACACAAATTTTCCATGTTTTTTGAAGTAGGTCACTTCCCTAAATCACCCCCAACATGCGTTGGTCTGACTCTTCACCCTGCAGGAGGGCTGGCGGAAACATTGTGCTAGAGACACTGTCAGTCAGTCAGTAAGTATGCCACTATATGTCCACACACTCACACACACACACGCACACACACACACAGAGACAAAGCCAGAGGCTGCTGCTCAATACCACCATTAAAACAGACACCAAACCACACACACACACAGCCAAGGACACACACAAGAGCACATGGACATACATGCACACACACACACACACACACACACACACACAGATACAGACACAAAGAAACGTACATACATTTGTCACATCCACAGTACACACACAGAGAGGAGGGGGGGCAAAGAGGGAGGGAGAGCCAGAGGCTACTTCTCAAGACCACCATTAAAACAGAGAAGCATATCCACAAGACACACACACACACACACATGGACACGGACACACACACACACAAATAAAGAGAGTTAAAGAGACAAGGAATCTCACTCTCTGTGCCATGACTCAATTCATGCACATGTTCGCACACACAGATGCGCGCACACGCAGAGATACAGAATCTCAGTCTGACCCTGTGCTATGACTCCATTCCTCATATGTCAGCTGTGAGTGGTAAAAACTTTAGCAAACTTTAGCAAGAGGAGTGGCATCTCACCTTATGGTCTGTCACTTTACTGCATGTGTATGAAAATAGTCCCCTTCCAAAGGGTGCTAAACAGTCCCAACACCCATTAGCAAGCACAAGCTCACTCTTGCCCAATTGATCCTGTGAACGAGCTCTTGGGGTTCTCATGGGTGCTCTTTGTTAGCTATTTGCATAAATTCTAAATGACCTTTTCAACTAATGAAACATCATTCATTTACGTAATTGCTTTTTTATGTCTACTATGTGGTATGGCAGGCAGGGTAGATTTTTCAAGTAAAGTCCATGCACCCTCGACCCTCCTAATCACAAGTGCATGTGGGAGCTTGGCACACACACACACACACACACACACACACTGGTACCCATATACACACACATGCCCACAAAGACCCAAATACACACACACACACACACTCACTCACTCACAAGTATTCAAAACCAACTTAACATAGCCTAACTTCCCATCTAGTGAACAAGTTAATTAAATGTCCTTTTAAAGTTACTGTAAAGTCATGTACTAGTCCAGAGGGAATTCTTAGTGCCATATCAGAAAGGACCAGGAGCCAAGGACCAAAGCTATCTTGGCCAATGAGACTCAGCTCATACACACAGAGGTGCACATTCACAGGCTCTTGTGTGTATTTGTGCGTGTGTGTGTGTTTACCTGTTTCAGTGTATGTGTAACACCATTATTTTGTTCGGTAACTAATAATCTAATTAATCTCCATTGTTAATATCTCCATTGTTACAACACCCCAATACATGCACATACCCTGTCACCCACATTTTTCTGTTACTTTAGGCTAAACATGGAGTTTGTGTCACACAGATATATTGCACACATCAAGTAAAACAGCCCAATTAGAGTTAAAGTTTTATTATGAGGAGAGTATCGGGCAATTTCTTTGGTTCATTTTCACACTGCATTTACACTGCATTAATGCAGTTTTTGATTAATAACCATAACTAATTATTTTTTAAAAAGGTAATAAGGTGTGTGTGGATGTGTGAGAGAGAGAAAGAATGAGAGAGAGAGAGTGTGTCTACCTGTGTGAGTGAGTATAGTCCTGTGTGTGTGTGTGTATGTGTGTTTTGTAAACAGCTATAAAGTGATATCATTGGTCATTTCCAGTCTAATTCTTTCAGATTAGAACAAATTTGGTCAATTTAACCCACGAGAGGCAGCCTCTATATCATTTACCTAATTACTGCCAACAGCCTCGCTCAGTTCCCCCTGGGCTGTCTCTCTTTCCACTGAAATGTGTGCGCCCGCATGTGTGTGAACGTGTGTGTGTGTGCGCGCGCCAGTTTTGTTGAAGGAATGAGGAGAACAGATGACTGATGACTGTATAATATATTGTTAGTTCAGGATCATCTCACTACTGTCATGGCGTCCACTAACTCTAAAATCCTCAGATGTCCTCGGCCTCAAAGAGCCCTACGGTACAGAATTCATCTCTTACTCTAAAATACTCTGTCATTCTCTCTAAATGTTTTAGTAAAGCTAAGTGTCAGACATGTGACATGGCACAACAGCACAGCACATAAAAGTGGCAGTCTCTCTCTACCTCTCCCAATGTCTGTGTCCGTCGTGCACACACACACACACACACAAACCTGTGAACTTCAGTCTAGCCCATTCTGTAATATGTGGATAAATAGCAGCCATTACGGCACGGTTGGCCATGTGGTAAACAAAACGCGGGGGCCATTGTTGCGACATTAGCCGGGCGAGCGCCAAACTAACCACCCGGCGCCACCCGCCTCCACCGCCCTCCCTGGGACCAATTCAGATAACCTGTTTTACTGGCTCCCGGCCCCCTCTGCCGTAATGAGAGGGGGGTGGGGGAGGACAGAGAGGAGTGTCTTTAAAGCAGGTTTTTATTGTGAGCTTCACAGGGCCCCAGTGTGCATTCTTTCACTGGCCTTCTCTAAGGAGGAGAAAGAGGGGAGGATGCCACGGAAGAAGGATGAAGTGGGAGTCTATGGTGAAGACACAGTATTGCATCTAGTATGTACACAAACACATGCATGGTTATACACACACATACATACACATAGATCCAGACAACACCATGTGTATGCAGAAACACACACACACACACTTTGGGCAAAAATACCCTTCTATCCATGGCTTCATCTTTATTCTCCATGCCTCTTTTTTTCTGTTCTTGAGGATTCCCGAGCTTCCCGAGTGTTGATCATCTAAATGAACATCTATGTTGGTGTTACTCCCTTCCCTCTGCTCCTCTAGTTTGGTTAAGCAATACAGCACGTGTAGGAGTGAGGTTGTTTGTGGATATCCTCACGGGTGTGGATTGGCTGCAGGCAAAGACAAAGCCCAAGGCTGAGTGCCGTATGTAACCAGACATTCCCAAGGATATCCACGAACCACCTCACAAACCTCCGTTGCCAGCTAGGTTTAAGACATTGAGTTATATTTTCTTGTGAAACTATTCGGTTTGTTCATCCTCTGATTTCTATAATAGTTCTAAACGTTGTTTTGCATCTCCCAAACAATGCAACGTTAATGAACAGTTTGGAAGTTCAGGGAGAGCGATTCGCCCTGTATTTACGCTACTCCATTATATAATGGCACCTTCTCTGTATCTCTGCCCTTTGGATTTGCCTTTCAATGACTGCAGGCCCCTTCCAATCACATTTGCATTTCTGGAGACAAGCCCGGACCCCTTGACTCATTCTGTCAACGCTCAACATCTGTAAATGACAAGCCAAGGGAGTCTTATGTAGGCACACGCAGACACACACACACACACACACACACACACAGACATTCGTTCATTTTAACACAACCCAAAGTAGAGCACAGATCTCACAGGTTTGAAAACAATTTGTTATTCTAGTAGCAACAAAATCACTGCATTCTACAGTATATATTTGTGTTGTTGTCTTGTGTGTTTGTGTTGTTGTCTTGAGCACTGACAGCTTGTGTGGCTACCCTGTTGTTTATATGGTGCGCTGTATGACCCCAGGACTTGGTCCAGCATCCAGAGAAAACAGAGCACACAAAGACCACAGCACTGGGTAAGGGCTGGCAATGAGGTAGCACACCAATTAAAAGGCCTTACATTGCTTTATTTAGACCTGGCTTATTACTGTAAGAGTTCCGCGGTCATCGAGTTACTTTTGTTGTTGTTGAGCTTCTACAAGTCAGTCACCATGGCTGATTGTTGAGTCACGAAATTGTTTCCAGAGGGCAGGCAGAGATTTCAGCACCAACAAGCCTGGAAGTACATGTACTGTACTTATATGCAAACAAAGACACACGCACACACACACACACACACACACAAATATTGATACATACAGTAAACATTTTAAATACACATATATGTGCACACAGGAACATTTTCATTTACATGGATTTACATACATGAACACATATTTGTACACACACTCTATCTATCTATCTATCTCTCTCTCTCACACACACACATACACAAACACACACACAGTCATTATTATCATCATCCTTCTTATCTGTACACTTCAGGTGTCAGTTTCTGATAGAGAGATATGTTAGCACATGAAGTGTGTGTGTGTGTGTGTTCTGGCTGGTAGCAGCAGAGCTGATTGCTCTCAGCCACTATAGTTTCTCATGGCCTGTCATCCCACTGCGCTGACACAGAGTATTAAGCTCTTCTCTTGCCCCTGAAATGACACACACAAAGCCATCAGGCTCTTTGAAAAAAAAAAAAAAAAAAGCTGACGCTGATACACATCAAATGCCACCAGCCCTTTACTCACACTAATACACATGCACGCACGCACACACACAACTATATACACACAGAGACAAGCACACACTTTTACGTTATCTATGCAGACATACAAACACCAACCTTCACGATTGTGCACACATCATATAGACATCATAGCCACACTTTATGTAACCCTATGATATTTTTTGTCCTCTCAGTCCACATACAGAATGCATACAATACGTGCATCTTCTGCCTTTATTCCCTGACTTCTGTTACAGTCCATTCGGATGTGCTGGAGCAGCAGGAGAGCCGTCCAGCACTTCTCCAGGATGTCCACGAAAGAGAGAGCCACTCTGAGTCTGATGCAGCGTTGGATTGGGATGAACCCAAGGTCACCCAACTGCAGGGGAATGAAGTGGCTACTCTGTCGTATTACAGAAAAGACTCGTTCTCTCTCATCGTTGTCACCTCACTAAATCTCTCCGGTCTCCAGCTCCCTCCGCTTCTAAAAAGTAATCTCGAAATGTGTCCGTCATGGATTTTGCACTGATTTCTTTTCCTAGAAAGACAAAGATGGTTACAGAGCAAATGTCCTTATTGCAGATGGGCCAACAAGGGCATATTTAATGCCTTCCTGTCTGTGTGTGTGTGTGTGTGTGTGTATGTGTGTGTGTGTGTGTTTCATGTGTGCTGTATATCTAATGAAATATGCACACCGCTGTGTAGGTCACAGCATAGCCTGGGGTTATAATGTGTTTGTGTACAACTGTATGTTCGTGTGTGTGTGTGTGTGTGTGTGTAAAGAGAGAGAGAGGGGGAGAATAAGCTTGTATGTTTTCTGGAGAATATGAAAAAGTCAAAAAGTTTGTTGACGCTTCCCTTACCACTTTACAGTATAAACTCTATACAGGCTCATTCTTCTCTATTTGACTGTCAACACAAATTCGAATGATCCTCAGTTTTGGTGGACATAAAAGACATGAAATCAAACTCACAGCACAATACACAGAGTTACAGAATTAGAATTCTAAAATATTCAACTGTTTCCTTATTTTTTCCTTACTAATCCAGCATGGTAATTCAAACATGTCTGTGTGTGTGTTTCCTGTTTGATCTCTGTGACGCAGTAGGCAGCTGAACATCTTCCTCATCCATTAACTAGCCTCTGAGACCAACACAGGACATGTAGCCACACACTCTGCTTAAGGGGGACTGGGTAAGTGACTGTGATCTGCAGCGTGCATTAATCGGCTATTCCTCACAACTACAAACAGTTATTTAGCCCGATATTAGTGATGTCCTGGGACGCACGGTCCAATCGGGACCCACCTCAGACCATTTGGCTCCACCAATCAGAGGAGAAAGAGGACAGAAAAGACAGTTAAAAATAAACAACAGCAAGAGGTATGCATGTTATGTAAGAATCAAGTTGCTTGATGACTAAAATTTCTTTAAATGATATGACTGCACTGATGAACGTTTTGCCAAATCTTCACTGGAAGCAGACAAGCAGAGTTGAAAGATCCTAGTTCTGATTTGGCCAAGAAAATTCGGTGTGTGTGTGTGTGTGCATGAAGGTGTGAGTGTAAAAGTACTATTCTGGAATGGAGAACAGGAGAAAACAGGGTTCAAAAAGTTGAAGATGCAGCAGACCATATTTATAAGGAAAAGTGGAAATAAATATGTAGTCACTGGCATATTCTTTGCCATATTTTTCAAAAATTGGCGAAGGAGTCGCAGGTTCAGCCTGGGGGAGTACTGCTGTGCTTTCTCTGTTGCCATATATTTTACTTACTGTATTGACAAATGAATAAAAATGAGATTTTTAGCGATTTACATACAACTATAGGGAGAGGGGGTGCACAGGGCATGGGGGCTGGCGCCCAGAGATGGTTTATATCCATGAGCCTCTTGTAGTACTGTGTCTCACTAAATCATCTCTGCTGTCTTTTCTCCCCCGTTTTCAACCCCCCGTTGCAGTAGGATGATGATAGTGCTGTCTGCCGCCTTTGAAAGGTGTTTATTAAGACCTCAGAGAGAGCATTCATTAAGGACTCCTTCAACACCACAGCAACACCCCTTTAACTTGCAGGCCAAATACACACATACACACAATTCTTAGACACACAATCCAGATGCACACACACATTCTTGCTCAGAGACACACACACACACCCGCACACACACACAAACATACACAGCTGCACACATCATACTAAACAAACCCACAAACAACAGAGGAAGAGACAGACACACATGCACGAACACACACACACACACACACACACATCCACTCTCATAGACACACATGTACACCCCCCCACACACACTAACTATATTTACCCCTTTAGCTCACTGTTATCCTTATGCCCTAAATTAGTCCCTGCCTGAGTTATCCCTAAAGACTCATACCCCACCTTCCTACTCACCTCCACCCTCCCTATCCTTTTCCTCCTCGTCCTCCACCACCACCTCCTCCTCCCTTCCTCCCCCCCTCTCCTCCATCTGGGTCTTGAGGGTCTGGCTTTGGCTCCAGGCCCACGCTGGCTGTGAAGGTGACCGCAGGCTGGGCGTTCTGTGGCAGAGCCTGGGGATGGAGGTGGAGAGGAGATCGGAGGCTGTGCTTTGAGCAGGTGCCATGAAAACACTAAGTCTATGTTAAACACCTGAAGTTTGTGTGTGTGTGTTCACATGTGTGTCCATGCATGTTTGTTTTTATCAGTAAATACATCAGTGTTTGTATATCTGTGCTTTTACAGTGTGTGTGTGTGTGTGTATGTGTGTGTGCATAACGTCTCGGTTACTGTCGTAACCTCGGTTCCCTTAACGAAAATTCCGAGACGCAATTTGAGATCTCTGATATCGCTATAATTTTGCTGAAAATAGTTTGCTGAAAAAAAGGGAGAATGACGCATGCAAACTTATAAAGAGGCCTGTGCACTCTGAAAACTCCCTCTTTCGTCAAGTGTAAGTGCAAGGCAACTTGAGGCCCAACGCATTACGTCTCGTAATTCTCGTTAAGGGAACCAAGGTTACGACAGTAACCGAGACATTCCCTTACACTCTAAATCCGAGACGCAATTTGAGAGTATACTCAAGGAGCGTCGGACTTGAAGAGGACGGAGGAGGACACAGACGGATCATGTGGGCCTGGGTCGAGGGGCTGAAAGCACACTCGCCGCCACACCTGGCCTGGTCACATCCAACGCAAAATCTATCAAAGGTATTGTCCCAGGAGGCACTCTCACAAATATCCATGGCTTTCACAATCCAGCTGGAGAGCGCCTGAGTAAACAGAGGCACTGGGCAAAATAGGTTAGAATCCAGAGATATTTTGACTGGAAATTTTCAATGACACGCAGCATATCCAGACCTGGTTTTGACCATATGTGACCCATGGCACTGGTGCCTATTGTAGCCATGCCATCGTTAACCTGTTTATGGGTGGGGTGGGACACTAGGACCCAGCGGGAAGGCGACAGGTTAGGGTAGGCTTCATCCTAACTATATAGCGGTCACTTCCGCTACCCATTTATAAGACGCCAAGCCATTGCTTACTTGAGAACACCTGCATCGTCCAAGCCACGGTTAGCTGGTTTCATCCAGTGTTGGGTCTTTTCTGTTTGATTCTACGTATGAGGTAGGCTTTCTATCATTGTTGTTGGGTTGTGGCAGAGCTACAAACTCGGGTTAAGCTATTCTAGCTGATACAGTTACTAATTGAGAGTTATGCCTTAGCATTTTGTCGTGTGGGCCTGCAATCTGCGACGCTGTGTAGCCGGATGAGGGGAGAGCTCCAATCCATCCATTCTAATAGAGGTAAAATTACGTCTTTTTCTCTTTACAACGCAACGTTACTGACTGAATGGTGCCAATTTCTATATGGACTTCGGTCCCCTTTGTGTAAATCGTGAACGTGTAGCGGTGGCGTCTTCCCTAATGGTAAATCTCCCGTTGGTGTTTTAGGACGGGGAATGTACGTCTAAGAGGGAGGGAATCACGTTTGCGTCAAGCCAACGAGAGGGGGACACCACTGTTTTTCCCATGTTTGATTTTGTTCTTTTATTTTAATTACGAGCTCTGTGTAACGAGACATCGTATAGGCTACTCTTACATCAGGTGTGCAATGTTTGAGAGCAGGCATAGGACGTTATCGTATGTGTTAACTTATTTGGGACGGTGCAATATATATGAGTCACTGTAAAGTGTTTATGAACTGTTTGGGCTAGTGCAATTATCTTGGTGCAATACTAGTGGCCTGTGGGCTAAGTGCAATTCCGGAACCTTTGGTTACTTTATAGTGTTAGCTTCTTGAATTTTGTAGACCAACCCCACTTTTCACACAGTGTGTTTGTTTGTGTGTAACTGCTTGAGTGTGCGGTGATTTTCAGTTGTTTGGGGTGTTCTTTTCTTTTTGTTATTTTGTTCATTTGCTGTGGAGCACTTTTGCCGTGTAACTTAACTGGCTACTTGATTTATAAAGCTACTTATCTTGTGCTGACTGGGTAAGGAATTCTACCTATATCTTGCTAGTTTGCACAGTGTGATTGGCTTAGGTTCATTGCTATTTATTACTATTTATTGCTGGTTTGCACAATCCTTGACTATTTGCTATTGTTGATTTGCACAATCCTCGATTATGTACTATTGCTGATGTGCACAATCCTTGACTATTGACTACTGCTGATTTGCACAATCCCTGACTATCTACTATTGCTGATTTGCACAATCCCTGACTAGTTACTATTGCCGATTTGCACAATTCCTGACTTGTTATCTGTCTGGTGTAATGTAGCTATTGCCTCCTAGTAAAATGTTATATGATCTATCCAAGCGCGAGTTTTGCACATTTTAAAATATTGATTCCAACAGAAACAACAAATAAAATAAGTATTGGATTGCAACTACAGTCTCCTCTTTAGTTTATGTCTGATAGAACCTGCAGGGGGAACCGTTGGTAGAGTATACCCATAGGGCGCTCCCACCCTGTTAACCGGGAGTGGCGTAGTCACTACTACCGGAGATATTTTAACCCGGATAGGCTATTTGTTAAGACATGCAGCATAACCATCTCCAACATTTGTAAAATGTAATTTGAGGGAGGATTCCCTGGGCGAAACGGGCAATTTTTTAGACTGTTTTTCATAGGCTAACACAGCATATCATGCCATATTCTGCTGGGCATATCTGTTTTTATTAGGACTGTTAGCCTAATATCATCAGGGCTCTTGCATGCGTCCACATTGATCTTAATAATGTTCTGACTGCCACATCATCTTAAATTAAAAAAGGGAGCTATTTTATAAAACAAGTCTGGGTAGTTTTTATTGTCTTATATTGGTTTTTATTTTTTTATTGTCACGTAGCCTATAAAACAGATATGACATTGGGGGTGATTCGAGCCCTTGCGCTGAATTTACAGAGTTTACAGAGATATTGAGACTCACCCCTAATTAAAGGACACCAGGTCATCGTTCATCACAGTGGTCATAGTCGTGGCTCCGTGTTGACGTTGGAGGGCGCAGCAATGCAAATTGTGTTGCGAACAGTTTATAATAAATAAAATACAGAAACACTATTAATATTTATGAACACTGTCTATCCTTGATCCAAAACCTGCTCCAATCAAATTGAATAGAACGTTGTGATTCTTAAGAATGATTGGCTCTTATCTGGTCCTCATATTTAAAATCAGAGTATGGGGGATTATAATGCAGCAGCAGTACTTCACGTTCGCTCTTTTACAATGATTTGGTGTGCAATTTGTGTAATTTACTACAACGGAAACTCCAAGATCAAGTGAAATCGACAATGCTTGGGGAGCAAGGTCGAGGTTTGATGGTGAAGTGGAAAACAACTCTGAGATATGTTCTGAGGTATGTCTTATGTAGCCTACTGAACCTAAAATAACAAGAATTATTTTTGTTCAGAGGCACATAATCTTGATGAAGTATTGATACAGTCTTAATGCAGATCTATTTTAAAGCATGTGTAAAATTGTAATGTTTAATATTTTCATTGTGTAAAACCAATAACTGTTTTATGCTAACCGGCTACTTTAGCGTTAGCACTTCCATCAAAATTGAAGAAGGCAACGTACGTTAGCTACAGACTGTCCGGCGGGCTTTATTCGGGCAGACGTTAACGATAGCTATATGGTTAGCCGCCTCGAGTTATATCTTGGGATAACAAGCTGGTTGACCTAAAATGTGTGTAGTGCAATGCATTATTATTTGTTATTATTCATTTTAATTCAATTCAATTCAATTTTATTTATATAGCGCATTTTTACAAAAGGCATGTCACAAAGCGCTTAACACAAGAGGCCCAATGAGCAACAGGGGCAAGGAAAAACTCCCTCGCAGCGTTTTTTGTTTTTACTTGTTATGGTAGAGGAAGAAACCTTGGGCAGTTCCAACGGCTCAAGGGGCTAACCCAACTGCCTAGGGCAGGTTTTCAGTCTCTCAGATGGTGGATAGCCCACTATTATTCCATTAAATACACATTACAAGAAAATTTTGGTAAATAAAGTAATATAGGATTCCCATTAGAATCCCAGGATATAGTCCCATGTCATTAGGCACAGTCAAGCCAGGGGCCAGCTAGAGGCTGTATCGATCATGTCAGGGTCATCTGTGAAGCTGAAGGCAGACCGCCCAGGAGAGAGATGCAGGATCAGGCAGTGGAGGGCAGGGGTGACCCTCAGCAGGGAGGCAGTGGCATGGACAGTGGAGTGGGTTGAGGACCATTCAGGAGTGCCGCCGGATCACGTTGGAAGAAGGTCCCAGGAGAACCCAGGAGGTGCAGGCGCAGGCAGTGGAAGGCAGTGATGACTCACGGCAGGGTGGTAATGGCATGGAAAATCAGAGAGGAGATGAGTTAGAACAGTCTCCATCAGATTTCAGAGAATGTGAGTTATATTGCATGTGAAACCATATACAGATGTTGGCTAAGTGAAGAGAGAGAAGTAAGTGGAGAGGAAAAGAGAGGAGGAGTAAGACAGAGTGGAAATTGTACGGTTTAACAGATGGGTGGATTGTGGCGGCATTAAACTATAGCAGCATAACTAAGGTATGATGTATAACAAGCCAACACCACCAAAGGAAATGGTCAGTGGCCACCAAGCCCTGGACAGGAGCTTACAGCAGAGGCAGTCCTTTCCAATAAAACCCTGAGGAGATGTGGCTTACCATACACCATCCCTAACTAAAGGGGTCAGTAAATAGAAAGGTTTTGAGTCTTGACTTAAAGGTGTTGAGAGTGTCCGCTTGACGAATGTTAGAAGGGAGTTTGTTCCACAGGACAGGCGCACGATGGCAGAAAGCTCTTCCTCCCATTGTTGATTTTGATATTCTAGGAATTACTAGGAGACCAGCATTCTGTGACCTTAGGGGTCTAGAAGGGTGGTAGGGAACAAGTAAGTCTTTAATATATGCTGGAGCAAGGCCATTAAGGGCTTTATATGTTAGGAGAAGTATTTTAAAATCAATTCGGCTTTTAACAGGAAGCCAATGTAAGGAAGCAAGGACAGGTGTGATATGTTCATATTTTTTTGTCCTAGTGAGTGCTCGTGCTGCAGCATTTTGTATTAGTTGAAGGTTTTTGATGCAGCTAGTACCACATCCAGAGAACAGTGCATTGCAATAGTCAAGTCTGGAGGTAACAAATGCATGTATTAGTTTTTCTGCATCCTCAAAAGAAAGGAATTTTCTGACCTTAGCAATGTTGCGTAAATGAAAGAATGAGGTTTTGGAGATATGCTTTACATGACTATTTAAAGAGAGGTCTTGATCAATATACACCCCAAGGTTCTTGACCTTTGTGTTAGGTGTGAGTGAAAGGTCACTAAGTAAGCTCTGATGATGGGGTAAAGTGTTGGTCAGATTTTTAGGGCCAATCAACATGACTTCAGTCTTATCAGAGTTTAAGCAAAGGAAATTATTAGTCATCCAGTTTTTGATGTCACTGAGGCAGGCAACAAGTTTTGTTACTGGCGTACAATCATTAGGCTTCATTGAAAGGTATAGTTGGGTATCATCTGCGTAAGAGTGGAAAGTAATGCCATGTTTTCTAATAACAGATCCCAAAGGTAGCATGTAAAGGGAGAATAGCAGAGGTCCCAGTACTGATCCTTGGGGCACACCATACTTGACTTCAGTGTGGCATGATGCTTCATTATGTGCATGTACAAACTGGTAACGTCCAGTAAGGTATGACCTGAGCCAGGCTAATGCAGAATCTTTGATGCCAATCATATGCTCAAGTCTATGTAGTAGGATGCTGTGATCAATAGTGTCAAAAGCAGCACTTAGATCCAGTAGGATTAATAATGAAATGCATCCATTATCAGATGAGATAAGGAGATCATTGTAGACCTTTACTAGGGCTGATTCTGTGCTATGGTATGCTCTAAAGCCAGATTGATAGGTTTCCTGAATGTTATTTGCGTCCAAGAAAGTACGAATTTGCTTAGACACTATTTTTTCAAGGATCTTTGATATAAATGGGAGGTTGGATATAGGTTGGTAGTTAGCCAGGACATCAGGGTCAAGGTTGGGCTTTTTGATTAAAGGCTTAATGACAGATGTCTTGAAAAGTTTGGGAACATGTCCTGCTGCAAGAGAGTGATTTATAATATTAAGTATCGGCTCAGCTAGGCTAGGGAGAGTAGCCTTAAGAAGATCAGTAGGAATTGGATCCAGTAGACAAGTAGAGGCCTTACTTGATGAGATCAGCTTGATAATTTCAGATATACTGGCAGGTGTAAACGAGTCCAGGTATGCTATAGGTCGGCTAGGAGTTGCTGTTTCCATTATAGGGGAACCAGCTGAATTTGAGGTTTGAATGGTGTTATTTATTTTACCTCTAATACATTCAATTTTATCATTAAAAAAAATCATGAAATCATTACGGTCTAATGTTATTGGAATTGAGTGTGTCACTTCATTCCTACTTTTAGTTAAGCGTGATATTGTGTTAATGTGTTTAATGTCAAAACATTTTACTGAAACTGATGTCTGATCTATATAACTGCAGGAAACTTATTTTAAAATCCCTCTAACGCACAAAAATATAGAAATATGTTGGGATAATGAGCTGATTGGCTTATGTGGTTGATTGGCTTATGTGGCTGACATTCATTGCGTTTACATGCACTTTAGTATCCCAGTTATATGCCAAAGAATACAGACGACAATGACAAATTAATAATGTTTCTTGATGCAGGGCAACGGGTGACATCTGTAGCTCCATGGAGGACAGCGACTCTAGAGAAAACAGTGGCGGTGATGCAGCAGCAGCACTCCCCCAGCACCCAGGAGTTTCAGAGGTAATTGCCTCTGAAAAAAAATGTTTTTCTTTTGTTTATTTCTGTAAGGAACTTGAACTATAGATACTGGATAGATAACTATTGATATTAGATGTACAGACTGCAGACTTTTGAGAAACTATTTTTTGTTCATCTGGCATGGTGATGCGCACATCGTGGGCTGGAGGAACTGCTATGGCAGGTTGGACCTATCACAAGTATGACCCATTTGACAGTTAAATAAAATGCAATTTATTTCAGAAGTTTTGCGCATGCATGTCGTTCATGTTAATTGAAACAGTCTCGATAAAACCCAGTTGTATACTGCAACGTTGCCGGTTATTAAACATGTTTATGGTAATTGACCGCGGCTTTAGCCATGAAAAATAATGGGTATAAGCTTTCAACAGTAGCCTACATCCTTTTTAAATGCATTATTTAACGCTGCCCGCTTTTCTTCTAGCTTTTGAAGCTGCGATCCTGAATATCTCAAAGGAGCTGACACCAGCCTATGTCCGAAGAAGAAAGTTGGGAGGTCAAAGACGCTTACTGTGCTCACGCCGAAGTGGAGAAGTGCGGTCCAAATGCCAAATACACTGCAGACAACCGGAGACTTACTAAGAGGGGCGGGCTCCTGCCGTGGAACCCGGCCAACGGCAATTACACTGAACATTAAACGTTGTAAATGTAAAAACAAAAATAAAGACAGCGTAACAAACTGCATTGTCTGTCGTATGCCTTGTAGTCATAAAGAAAAAAAAGTCGAATGTGGTTGAATCCAAAGTAGGCAAATTGTTTTAATGCCAGTCTATTGTAGAATTGTAGGGTGTAACTGTAACGATAGGTCAGTTTGGCGATATTGCCTATGTTTAAATTCATAAAACAAAGTTAAAGGCATGAACATAAATGCCTTTGAAATAAATTTACACCCCTGCCGTATGGGTTATGGGTCTTCCTGTGTTTGACATACCCGAAGGTATATGACAACAAGAATGAGACGAATTTGGGAGCGTATCCACAGCAAATACGTGAAACATGGATCATACCTGGTGCATACCTCCGGAAACAGAGCCTTTTTGCCCAGTGAGGCCTCCCCTGAGCACTGATCAGTGTGTCCAACATCGCTCGTGCACCGCATCTATGCACACAGTGCCCTCACCGGGCAGAGCGAGAGCTGTGTAGGCCCGTCAGACACATCCTGGGCAAGGGCGTTCAGCCCAATGATCCTGGAGCGGATGTTCCAGGTGAAGACTACAGGCAGACAGAACTGGTTTGGGCAGAGGGTGACCTTCGAGTCAGCCACAGCAAACTCCAAACAAGCCTGGCGAGAAGGCGGACAAATCGCCCACACGCTTAACTGAGGTTAAGGCCCGTAAGAGCGCAGTCTCCAGAGAGAAGAACTTTAGACTGATCAAGTCTAACGGCTCAAAGGGGGTGTCTGCCAGACCCCAGAGGACTACTGAGAGGTCCCAGGGAGGAGCCAAATTAACCGTAGGCGGGTTCAGACGCCTGGCACCCTCCGTGAAGCTGGAGACGAGAGGGTGGGCCCCAGGGGACACCCCGCCGAGCCCACATGACCGGCAGGGATAGCCGCTAGATACACCCAAAGCATAGGCGAACGGCTTAAGCCCAGTATGTGTTGGAGTAGAGAGAGCACATAGGCTGTGGAACAGGACAGTGGGTCACAGCCCCGATCCGCGCACCAAGACTTGAAAGCAAGCCGCTTCAGGCAGTATAGGGACCTCGTCGGGGGCGCCCTTGCCTTCTGGATCGTGTCGATCCAGACCGTGGGTCCGTGGTCCAGATCGTGGGACCATGTGGAACAACCTTGTCCCAGCCGTTTGTCCTTCGAGCATCCCCGTAGGTAGGTCTCGGCTCTGCGGCAGCAACCACGGCTGCCCATTCAGCAGTTAGGCCAGGTCTGTGAACCAGCTCTGGGAGGGCCAGAGGGGAGCAATCAAGATCACTCTGTGGGCCTCTACTCTGATCCTGGTCAGAACCTGACACAGGAGAGGCAGAGGAGGAAACGCATACCTCCAGTCACGTGGCCACTGACGCACTAGAATACCTCCCCTTATAAGGGGGGTCTGTCCCTATGGAAAACCACAGCGGGCAGTGTGTGTTCTCCTTTGCGGCAAGACACCCACCTGAGCCTGGTCGAACCTAGGCCATACCTGGCGGACTTTAAGCGCCAGGCTGTAGCACGTGGGAGCCCTCTGGAGAGGAGATCAGCACCCATGGTCAGAACGCCTGGCAGAAGAGCTGCCCTGAGGGACATGAAAATTCAAAGATGCCCACATCAGAACCTTAGATGCCCGGCAGCAGAGTCTCCCCAAATGCAGGACGCCCTGGCGATTGGTATAAGCAACAACCACGGTGTTGTCTGTTCTGATCAGCACGTGTGCGCCTCTGATGTGCGGTCAGAAGTGCTTCAGGGCGAGGAAGACCACTAGGAGTTTGTGGAGCCACAGACATTCCGACTGGGCGAGGCTGACGCGGGCACGAGGACATGTCTATCCTCACCAGGCATCGCTGTAGTGGGCGGAGGTGTAGGATACTCAGCGGCGTGGCACAGATGGCATCGCACAGCTGACCCACCAGCCTGAGGCACAGACCTGTTGTGACCCCTGCTCCAAGTCTGAAGTGTCTTAGAAGTCCTCCGACGCCTTCAAGGCCTGTGGCACGCAACCTGAAGGCTGGGATGGTGACTCCCTGGGGCCAGAGGCGCTTCTGAGGTGAACGTCCGCCAGCGTGTTGCGCACACGTCCAACACTCTCTCCCTCTGGGAGGGGCAGGGGCCCGCAAGCAGTTGCGGGAGTGGCGCCACGAGCGCCTGCATCCATCGCCCAGCGGCACGCGTCCCACACCGGGTTGCTTTGCAGGCACTGGCTGGAGGGCATGCGAGAGACTGCGAGAGTGGCTCCGAAGGGCTGGAGGCACGCCTGAGGCGACATCCTAAGTGGAACAGTCTCCTCCCCTGTCCGGCCGTGCGTTGTGCACTGTGGGGGAATTTTGAATTGTTTTAATTAAGTGTTGAATGTATTTCTTTAAAAAGTGATTAGGACATTTAAGGGTGAAATGAAACAGTTAAATGAACAAAGAAGAATGACATATGACAGAAAGTGTTTTAACAGATGATTTTGGTAAGATTTGGTAAGATACAACATTGCTCCGGCAGACTTTGTCTCCGGGATCTCGTTAGTATTGTTCCTAACTAAATGCTTTACATCTACCGAATCGCCTTGTGACTCTTCATTTCTTCACTTACTTGGTAAAAATCTCTTACGCACGCGACCAACGGCAACGGCAGGGGCCCGCGAGCAGAAGCAGGAGTGGCTCCACAAATCTGCCGGCACGTCCGAGTCAACAGCCATGTATCCATGAGGAGCGCCCGAATTCACCACCAGGCAGCGTGTGGGGGAGGGAAGGGTGCTGAGACACGCGTGAGGCTATCACCCTGGGGCTCATTAACAACGACTACAGCCCTGGAGAGAGTGGTGTGGGTGCACTGTGTTGTGTCAAACATTTGGGGAGCTGAGCTACACCACACTTGCTGACAAGGACACAGAGAGGCGCTCACGAGGCTGTCTCAGACAGCATGCTAGTCACCGCAGCTGAGATGAATTGGCAAGGGAATCTCCGGACATCGTCGACTTCAAACGGTGAGGGCAGACAACTAGCATAGCAGGAGCATGAGCTACATGCTACGCTTGCTGAGAGGAGGCTAGTTTTAGCCGGAGC
>JAGFZM010000060.1:340237-370234 GCA_017657215.1 Limnothrissa miodon
GGACGGCCTGCGCCAATGCGCGAGGGCTAGCCACATGCGTCTGGACAGAGGCCGAGTGGGACAGCGGCGCATAGGAGGCCCGTCAGTCTGAGACACAGCCTGGCCGAAACCCAGACTGTGCAGGTGACGCAAGACCATGTGAGTCTGTGACGTTAGGAGCTGTCTGGAAAGCATCCAGTCGTCCAAGTAATTGAGGAGTCTGATCCCCTGAGCGCGTAGCGGAGCGATCGCCGCCTCCACGCACTTGGTGAAGCACCGAGGTGCTAGAGATAGACCGAAGGGGAGGGCTGCGTACTCGTACGCCCTGCCCTCGAAGGCGAAGCGTAGAAAACACCTGTGCCTTGGGACTATGCCTATGTGAAAATAGGCGTCCTGAAGGTCTATGGTGACCATGTAGTCCCCCTGGCGGACCGACTCCGCCACCATGCGCCCCGTGAGCATGCGAAAGGTGAGAGGTTTGAGCGAAGCATTGAACGCTCTGACGTCTAGAATAGGGCGAAAAGCGCCCGACTTCTTGGGCACCAGGAAGTACGTACTGTAGCGACCTGCGCGCGCCAGCGTCGGATCTACGCGCTGAATAACGCCCTTTCTCAGGAGATCGCAAAGCTCTTGTCTGAGAGCAGGGGCCCTGGAGGGGGGCACCACTGACTCCATGACAACTCTGTAGGGCGGGGGTGGCCACCTGAACTGCAGTTGATAGCCCTTCAACACTGTTGATAGGACCCAACGCGACGTTGTGCACATCGCCCAATTCTGCCGGAGCAGAGCGGCGGCATGAGGAGGCAGCAAGGACAAACGAAGTGCTATGCTGCCTCCGAGTGGCACTAGGGGGGCCGAGGTCAAAGACTGAGGCTGTCCGCGAAGCTGAAGAGCGTCCGACTGACAGACCAGAGACCCGACGGAGTGCGGGGGCTGGGGGCCAGTTAGCCGTGTGTGAGACCGCTGGGCGCTCACGCGTGACTGAAAGGCCGTGCGCATTACTCGCGACGCCCGGTGGGGCGGCTGACTCAGCGCGCACGTCAGCGAAATCCGATGTCGGTGAACTGTGCGCTTCACCTGCGACACCCCGTAGGGCGGCCGACCTGGAGCGCGCGTCAGCGACGTTGGTGGTCGATGAACCACGCACTGCACCTGCGACGCCCCGTGGAGCAGCCGACTCGGAGTGCGTGTTGGCGACGACCTCGAAGAGGGGGGAGAAGCTACCCGTCTGGCCAAGGGCAGACGTGTCAGACTGAGCAGACAGTTCTGCGCGTATCTGGGCGATGAATCGACCGACAGAAGCGGCGAGAGAGGACGGGGGGGGACTTCTCGACCGTGAACGACTCCGAAGCGTCGCATGTCCACTGCTCGGAGGCGAAGGGGACAGAGAGCGCGGAAGTCGCGACACTAGCAGAGGCCTCGGAGCCACCTGGGCGCCGTAGAGGCGTGTCATCACGCGAGGCGCATAGCTGGCGCCCCAGTGCCGATAGCGCTGACAGAACAGAGAGCGTCCTCCGGCCTGGGCCGGGGCTCATTGTGAAACATTGCCCCAAAGGGGCGGTAGCGTGTGTGCGGAGTGCTTGTGAACAAGGCAAACTCAGCGCCCCGTAAGGGGGTGAGATCAGAGAGGACCGCCGAAGCGGGGGAGAACGCTCCGAGCTGGGGACTGCAGAGCGAGGACCCGGGCCCTTGAGAGCACACAGAGGCGTAGCAGTCAATGGATGGCGATCGCATGACATGCTCTGCCGCGCACACGCGATCACATCAGGATCGCTGTGGCCTCTTACGCCGCTCCCGACTAGCCGGTCCGTTGAGGCGTACAAGCACGCGTCTGAGGAGCAGCGGGAGCGGTCGAGTGAGGCGGGGCACGCTTAGGAAGCACGGGTTGCAGGGCCTGAGCCGCCGACTTCGTCTTCTCTAAGCGGTCGCGCTGTAGTTCCAGCGCCTGGCCAAACAGAGCATCGGCGGAGATGGGAGCATTCAGGAGATGCTTCTTCTCCTTCTCTGGCATAGAGGAGAGGTTCAGCCAGAGATGCCTGTCAAGGACGATCAAAGAGCCAAGGGAGCGCCCGTCGGCTTTAATGGCCGCCCGGATGGCCAGTGAAGTGAGGGCGGTGATTCTGCGGAGCTGATGGACGGTTAGTTCCGAGTGCTGCGCAGCTAGATCTGCCACCAGTTCCTCCGCGAAGGAGGAGAGGAGAAAGGCGGTGTTCATCGCCCTTATCGCCTGGCTTGTACAGATGAAGGCTTTGGAGGCGAGCTTCTCCGTGCGTTGACATGGCTTGGAGGGGAGCTCGGGAGGCGATGTCTAGGGGGTGGCAGAGGCTGGTGCTAGACAGCCAGCGACCGCATCCTCAATGCGAGGAATCTGTAAGAGGCCAATGGCGCCCGCACTGTCCATCGCGTAGAATGCCGCATGTCCCTGGATAGGGAAACGCCCTTCCAAATAGCGCTGAGGTGGAGGCAGGCCTAGCCTGCTAGCCGCCTGTGTAGCCAACGAAGCTAGCTCAGAAGCTAACTGGGCGGCGTGGGTCTTCACTATCGGTGGCATGTCTTCGACAGTAACGCCTTTAGCAGAGAGGAAGGAAGACAGCTCCTTCTCATCCACGGCCTCGATAACTGGTTCGTCATCGTCGTCGCCCTGAGGCGGCGTGGTAGCCGTGCGGGCAAAGGCAGCGCCGATGGAGCTAGCAGGGCTAGCCTGGTGGGCCGCGGTTAGCTGGCTAGCTGGTAGCAAGCTAGCTGCTGAGAAGATAACCGACGGCCGAGTAGCCACTGAAGACCGATCGATAAGCCCAACCGGGTGCGGGGACGCCGGGGAAACATCGATAGAAAGCTTTTGTGCTTTTGTGGTGGGCTTTCAAAAAAGCCGTTGGTTTTTAGAAATATTTGCAAGAGCAAACGAAAGACGACTCAGAAACACACGCAGTAAGCGAGGTGAAAGAGGCAAAGAGGACCTGAAGTGTAAGCGCAGTCAATATATAGACTTTCTGACGTCACGCAGGGCTGTCTAAGTAGTTGCCTGCGCGCGTCAGTGCGCTTACTGCCCTTTTTTTCAAAGGGTTGGTTTAAAATGACTTCAGAAAAGCAGGAGATGATAGGCATCATCCACTCGTACGTTTCGGCTTCGAAACGAAAGAGAACAGTATTAGGCTATTTTTGTTTTTATTTAATTTTAATTCAATTTTTATTTGGTATTTTATTAACTGGATTTTCACGTGAATTTTACTCGAATAGGCTACAAATACAAATACAAATAGTTTTGCCCCTTAACAAATACAAATACAGATACAAATACCAGGGGCTTTGCACACCCCTACTTCTGATCCACAAGCAGAGGTGTGTGTGGAGTTGAGAAATGACAGCATGGAGCTTGCAAATGAAACCCCATCTCCTCTCACTTTTCTTGTCTTTATGTAGCCAAAACTGAGTGAATAACTGTGTGTGTGTGTGTGTGAGTTCACATGTTTGTGCGCATCTTTATTTGTATGTGTGTGTGAAAGACACAGGCAGACAGAGCAAACAGAGGGATGTGTATGAGAAGAAAAATAAAGTAAAGATCCCTATAATCACATAGATTGTTGGCTCAGTTGTCCAAACACATAAACAAACTCAATGGACCCTGGTGTCACGGAGATGATGGCGACAAGGGCAGGAAAACATGTTTTCAGGCACACAACTATGAATTGAGGACAACGCAAAGAGCACAGACACGGACAGATATAACAGATATACTGGCACATACTGTTCTGTACTAAACACTAAAGCACATGCCTTAGAAGACATTATGCAAAAAAAAACATGGTTACTTGACTAAGAGTGCTCAGTGCTCTTGGCCCATAGTCCCTGGCTACTGTATGTGTTAGAGGAATGTTATATCGTACATGATGTGTTAGCATTAATGTGGAATCATGGAACCCTCTCCTCCATGTTCAGCGCTCCAGACGGGCTTCCCTTGGCAGCAGTGAATACTTCCAGTCGACAGGAGCTCCTGACATTTGTTAATCTGCTGAGGCCCTGGCTCAGCCCCAGCTGTGGAGCCTCGTAGCGACGTTTGCATGTCGGGCTAATAAAGGCATGATCACGGGAGGAAATGTCTGCCGCTCGCCTTGCCGGGGTGCTGAGGGGCCGTGGCACGAGGCTTATTTGAAGGAGATCTCTGAACCTGTGAGATTTGATAGTCAGCTTAATTGGTCAAAGACAACCCTGTCTCTCTCTCTCTCTCTTCCCCCTCTCAACCCCCTCTCTTCCCCTCTCCCTCAGCCTGCTGGAGCTTCCACGGGCCTAGGAAATGGGCGTGAATAACCGGCATGTTTAATCAAAATGTTTTTTGTAAACGGCGATTAGTTGACAGGTGCTTGTTTTTAGTGGTTCAGAGACGAGCCCTGCTCGCGCTGTAATCGTGCCGCATCATGATGCTGCGGAGGTGGCTTTCTTTCATCCCAGTGTGAACCTTTTGATAATTGTTCAGTGTTTGTGTGATGCCTTCTCCCGCGGGTGTCAAGTCTCTGCTCCCTCCACTGGGTCCTAGGGCTAGCTCTCCATCTGAGCCTAATTGGGAAATGTCGAGATCCAGCGATGTCTGTCTCACCTCGGGGGACTCTCTCTCTCTTTCTCTTCCTGTCTCTTGCCCTGTCTTCCTGATCTGATATTTTTTTTACCTCTTCTCTTGATTTATCTATCCTCTCTACTTTTTTTCTCTCTGTCGTTTATCTACCTGTTCCCATCACTCTCTTCATGTTCCTTTCCGATCCATTCAAACCAGCATACTGACTCTGTTATCCTGCACATCTTCATCTCTTCATCTCACTCTCTCTCTCTCTCTCTCCACTCCCTTGGTGTCTCTACTCTCTCTGGGTGGCGTGCTAAAGACCCGGGTAAAGAGCATGTTATTCTGGAGAACATTAAGGCTGACAGTTCTGTTAGCAAAGTGGCACACCCATAATCGCTCCCTCTCCTCTTCTTTCTCTTCCTCCTCTTCAACAAAGGGGAGCATCACGCCACTCTCCTGCGCCTCCAGTAACAGTCAGAGGAGGGCTTATAGAGTACCAGCAACTGGGTGGTAAATTAGGGGGGCTTGTCTCGGTAACAGCAAACACAAACCAAAACATGGAACATGGGAACTTGCATCTCCAACCACATGTGTTGTCTTTCATCACACAGCAAACTTACAGGATGTTGTCTGTGCAGAATCAATTTGGTGAACAAATCACTTGCTTGTCACCCCCCCTCCCCCCACCAAACTTCACAAAACATTTTTCTGCTGCCAAATCTCAAAACAACATCTTGCAGCACAATCGACAAAGAGTTACATGAATTTAACAGTGCGTGCTGAGATAAGACTAAAGCAGCTGATTTGGAAAGAGAGAAAAGGTTATTCCAATTAGAGGTTTGAATTGAGGATCGGGTTTTTTTTTTTGTTGTTGTTCTTTATAATTACCTTGCAGTGACAAGTTTCCTTTGCTTATACCCCCAATTATCACACAAAAAACAAGCACAAAAAAAAAAAAACCACACACGCATATAAGGCTCATTACATTTCCCGATGGCTGTACGCTTTAATCCATTTCTGCGGTCCAAAAGACAAATACATTGTTAGCTCTGCTGCTCATATATTTTGCAGCATCACCCATTTAATCAGGAATCCTGTTTGTTGTATTCCTCCAACCAAAAGTCGACTTTGGTGAGTAAATAGATGCTGTGACAACGGATGTGACAAGACTGCACAGCTAAGAGGTGAGGCGTGCATGGAGCCTTCTGACATCAAATGGGATTATTGCATTGAAACAATCTAAATGACAAAACCATTCACTACATAACATACATTCACTACATGTCTTTATCTATCCTCGGCTCTGTGTGGAATATGAGAAATGAATACATATTTTCCACTTTGAAGTAAAATAAAAGGCTAACACCAAGGCAGCATTTTTTATCTCTCATAGACTGCAAACATGGTAGGGTGATTACTCTGCCAGATTACAGAGAACCATTTATTTCATTTATATTTGAATATGTTTGAAATATACTATAAATCTCTATATTATTTACATAGATTCTTATATATCCTATTTTTCTATTTACAATTATTAGCATACTGATGATCACTTCACCTTTCTGAATCGCTGACTAAAATACCGCCGAAATGACAGGTGGGGGACCGAGTTAGACCAGGTGCTCCTGCTCTGTCAGACTGCCTGCCCTTTCTAGTATCTATTTGCAAACACCTAATAATGCACAGCCACAAAGACACATTCTGACGGAGATAACGAGGGCAAAATCAATGACTCCACTGGAACCAGGAGAACAGGGGAAAAAAACAAAGGTCTGCTTGGGCTTCTGTGATAGAAAGTGACTTACTGTTAAGAGAAAAAGAAAAGTAACTCAAAACACAATGATTAGAGATATTGGTGAACCGAGATAGACAGGAAAGAGGGATTTTGAGGACAAAAACACCAGAGAGAAGACACAATGGACAAGACTATAGACCTACTGTGTCTGCAACTGTGCGCAGAAAATAAGCGGTAAAAGCAGCAAGAGCGGAAATCATTAATTTTCTATTCAGACTCAGCGTGGTCGGTGGGGAAAGTGTTTTGGGCACGTCAAAAGCTCTCAGGGCATCAGGAGAAAGTTAAGCTTTTGTTCAGTTTATGGTAATGAGCTATGACATGGTTGAAAGGCAACCAATCGAAATGCAGACATCCTTTAGTCATGAACAAACTGCCTCATTTTGGTTCCTATCATGCACATCGGTTCCTATCGTTCTGGAAATGGCTGTGGTGAAGAAGCTAATTACTAGTGTGGTAGGATATCACATCATTTATGATCTAAGCAGGAGTGAAATTGAATTGATCTTCATACCACGGGAAAAAAAACAACTGTTACCAGCATATATAGGAAATATAAAGGAATGGTGTGCATACACCGTGAGGTTTTAAGAGAACATGAAACATGATACGACAACTCACACGTTAGACATTTTCCTCCAACCCCTCTTAGGGTCCAACTGTAATGTAAAGGACAAGGTTACTTCTTTATATAAGTATTAGTTCTGTGTGTGTGGGTGGGGGAGGATTGAGGGAGCTTTGTATAGGCAATCCGTTATATCCCACATTTCAGGGCAGATGATGCTTGGGTGCGAGAAGGCTTTTGCCGAGGATGCTCCTGTCTTGCCTTTCTCATGGCGGATCGGCAGACAGAGCTATTTATGCCGACAGCAGCTTGGAGATGGGCCTTAATTAACATGCTGCTCTTCAGTGGGAGGGCACACTCTGACATCTGCCCCTCCCTGAACCTCGTCTCCACTGCCTGGGAGCACGGACAAGAGAGAGAGACAAAGACAAAAGAGAGAGACAAAAGAGAGAAGTAGTGTGTGTGTGTGTGTGTAAGGAAGAGAGACAGAGAATGTGAAAAAAGTAAGGTATAGGGAGAGAATAAGAGAGAAAGAGAGAGAAAAGTGTGACAAGAGAGACAGAAAGAGTCTCTGGAAAAGAGAGAGTGAAATGAAGAAAGAATGAAGGCGGAGGAAGAAGCTGAAAATATATGTTACACTAGCATAGTCAAAACAGGGTAACATTATCCTGTGATCTGTTCCTAAATGTCACATGTAGACAACTTCGGGAGAACATACAATTTACTGCAATGGTATATTAATAATCTTTGTTTCTACAATCAGAACATATTACTCACAATCCTCATGTAGAAAATGGGATGATGAGAACACAGTCCTGAGTTCTAATATGACGGAACAGCAAAGTAATATCTCTTATATATGAGGTAAAAAGTTATTGATATTGCAATATGTTTTAAATTTATTGCTAGTACTAGGGACAGTGCTGTACCTCAAAACTTGAACTTCTAAACATTGTATCAAATAGATAATTAGATCATGAGCTTATGAACTTGATTCAGAATAAATTGAAGTTTATAGAATTTTTTGGCAAAAAACTTAAGTTTACTGAATTATGTAGTCTACCCATATTCTTGGAGCCCATTTTGTGCCACCCTTCTGAGATGCTTTGCACGATGATTTGTTGAACTGAAAATTTACTTGAAGTGACCAGTGCATCTCCACATCATTTTAGTCTATAATGTATATTAAAGAAATCTGGTGTGAATGAATCAATAGTTGCTTTTTATGTTGCGAGAGACAGTCTGCACTCGGCAGATATGAGAAAGAGAGAATCTGGTGTAACATAGACTGAGTTTGTGAAACAGCAGCTAATGCAAACTGAAACAAGAAACATTTTCTCACTTTTGTTTTTCTGTGCCCCCATTATTTTGTGTTAGTGCCGTTTCACTTCCGTTTCACGTTGTGTCAAATCCACTCGTTCTCATATCTACCAAAGGCACTCAGCAACATCAAAGGACAGGACTATGGACTGCGTCATACCGGATTAATTCTAAACCTAAATAAGACTGATTCTCATACACTATTGGACAGATGTTAACATAATTCACTAGGACACATCTTAACTTGTCAATTACTGACTATTAGCTCATGGTGGTTTCATGAAAGGGAACATTTCTGCAGCTGGACGGAAATAAAGAAAGGAAAAGAACGGAAGGGGAAGGTCTTTGCCCATCCCATGCCACCTCTGGCAGGGTAAACCTGCCATCATCCTCCACTTGCTGGATGGCTCTGACCCCCCACCCCAACCCCCCTCATAGTGCATCATGTCCCTGAAGGCTGAGGGCCCAAGATGGGCCAATTAGAGGAGACAGACACACAGCACAGCCTCTTGCCTGCTTGCCCTAAGCAGACACACACACAGACCCAGGCATGCAATTGCGTGAACACACACACACACACACTCAGATGCATGGCCACGCATTGTAAGGCTAAATCTTGGCTTTACAAATTTCTGCGATCAAACTTCTCTCTCTGCCACATATACTGTAGACATGCATACACACATGCACAACAACTTTATACCAGTTAATGCAACAGACAGACAGACAAACGCACACACCCATACATAGGTGTTTCTCACACACACACACACACACCCAGACACAAATATTTCTAGTGAAGCCCCATGAGCTGCCCAGGTCTTCATGTGTCCTAATGAGGCATTAGGCAGCTCTGTGACAGGCCCCCGCAGAGAACCAGAGCACCTGCCCAGCACACCCACACGCCTTATGATCAGCCCCAGACCAGCACCAGCTACACAGCCAGGCAGACAGGCCAGTGGGCAGCCTAACACACACACACACACAAACAGTCACACATAAGTGCACACACACACTCATACACACATACCTACACACACACACAAACATACATCCTTATGTACACAGACAGACACACACACACACTCATTTGCTTGTGCTAAAACATGGACAGACAGATAGACAGTCTGGGAGGGATGATATGAGGGGTGTCATTATGGGGTCAGACCAGACTGTATGCTCTTTTAAATTGGGTCTGTGTACCAAGTTAGTGTTAGAATGAGAGTTGAGGAGAGAGAAAAGAGGAGGAGGAATAAGGATCAGACGACGGGAAGGGTTGCCGCATAATGTCACTTTACCCTAACAGGTCAAGTGGAAGACAACAGAGAAGGAGATATAAATTATGAACACTAGCCTGCACCAGATGTCCACACTGTGAGGGTGAAGGAGGAGAAAGGAAAGAGATTGCATGAGATTTAAAAAAGGAAGGATGAAGGGAAGGAAGAATAAAAGAATAAAAACATTTATCATTGGTTAATGCCTTGTCAAGGTGAAGAGAATAGGATATTACATGTGGTGGGTGAAAAAAATGTAAAGCTAACTTGTGGTGACACCAGTGCTGAAGTAGCTTTCCCCATCTCCACTGCAATGCTGTTAAGGGCACCTTGAAGACCAGTGGAGACACAAGAACAATGACTTATATAACCCTTACTGGAATCACTACTGGTTCCAGTGGAACAGTTCCTAACAGATTGAAGATTTGTCTCTAATAATAATAGCCACAAAAGCAAGAGGTGAGAGTTTTATACCTCAGACAAAAATGTATGAAAAATGTCAGGCTGCTGCTATTTAAAGAGAAAATTGCACATGGAGGTCTTGGACAGAAGCCAACACATTATGTCATTTATTTGAGGAATTTATTTTATCACCTTGGTTTGCTCGCATAAGGAATCAACTGAGCTACTTACCATATGATCTCTAGACATTAGTCATGAAGAGTCCATCCAGCCGTCAAAAGATCTCTAGTCTGTTCGTCATATTGAGGGTGGTATGAATTTGTTGACAACAAATGCAGTTTCCTGTTTGCTGATCTGTTTCATATTAAAGGTCAGCTTGGGCCTGTATGCTCATTATCAGTGAAACGCCAGAACTCACAACAGAAGGTCAAACCAATTAACAACTTTTCTGAGCTAAGTCTTATTGAGGTAATTGTAACATTTTTAGTCAGCTCAAAATAAGTGATTATTTGAGTGCAATGGGTTCTTATGGGAACTGTTATATCAACTTGCCATTACTGGAAGAGAACACCTTGTTTGCCAATAGAGGTGTGCATTCTTAAGTCCAGATGATTCTCAGCAGCAAGCAGGCTTCCCAGATAAAAATGACTATAACTATTTTTAAAAATTTTAAAATAACATAAACAAGCTGTGGAGACATAGAAAAGAGAGAGAGAGAGAAGGAGAGAGAGAGAGACTGAGGGGGGGAAGAACATTTGTCTCTGCTCCTTCCATTGCCTTAAAGGAAGGTCTTTGGGAGGCTAATGTCTCCTACTGTCACTGGAGATACCTCAGGAGACACTCCCACTGACAGGCCTCTGTCTGCAGCTTGTATTTTTATGCCTTTTGTTTACTGCCCTCACAGATGTGAGAGAGACGGAAAGAGAGAGAGGAAAAAGTGCACGTAATGAGTTTGTACCTGGCATTGTCAGATTCAAATCAGTTTGGGAGGCATTAATGTCAAATCCCCAACTCGCACCAGCGAGCTCATCCGTGTGACAGGAATCCTTTGTGCTTAAGCCCTTTTGGCATTTTCTTGTGTCTACAGTAAGAACCCTGTGACTGACTCTGCATTAGCGCTTAGCAAAAGCTAATTCCTCACTGACCCAGGGATAAGGGCAGTTGTCACTATTCCATCACCCTCACCCTCCCAGTATGGCTGACAAAACTCACAAGGATATGACCTTTTGAACCTGGTAATGGGCTGTCAAACGAGAACATATGATGCAAGTAGAAGGTTCCTTACTGTTTGGACATTATTGGACAACAACAAGTGAAACTTTCAGAGTCCACCTTGAGAGGGTTGATTGCACAGATTATTTGCACAGAAAATTAAGAAAACTGTGAATGACACAACAATGTCATTTTACACTACGTACCACTCTTGGCGCCATCTTTGCTGGAAGTTGCAAGCATGCTGAATTGATAGCACAGATCGCTTAGGCAATCAACTTTATTAAGTGGTACTTTTGTGCGAAGGAAATCAAAATATCCAAAACCAAATCAAGTGAAGTCAAGTCAAACTGATACCATTCAGCGGAAAAATGCCTTTAGTCTGGTTTAATGATATGGGTAGGACTGATTCAAAATAGGACAGTGATCAATTCTAAGTTCAAGTGCTATTTTTCTTTTTGTTTAACTTTGATAAATGTCACCAGGCTCAAATATAGCTCTTTATAATTAAAACTCAATTTTTCTGGCTAGTCAGAAACGCAACAGAAATGTTGACACAAAGACAAAGGTGAATGAGAGTAGAAACTACTGTGAGGATCTCAGTTGAAGTTTCTCTTTTCGGTCCATATTCATCATAGGTTGTCCTTCATACATACATACATACATACATACATATATACATACAGAACTTTTCACCCTGACTTTAAGGCATAAATATTCAATTTTTCTATAGATATATCCATTCTGTCTTTTAACCTTTCCTTTCTCCTTTTCATTGTTCAGCCCTTCCCCTTCAAAGTTCCCCATACACACACACACACACACACACACACACACACCCTAACCATTCCACTCCCTACTCTGAGTTGTTTATCTGGGGATACTTACCATTGACGGGAACATTTTTTTTCTGCACTCTATTGATCCAGTTATTGAAACAAGCCTCATTTGTAGTCTCCTTCCTATTGGGCTGTGTTTTCTCTCTCTCTCTCTCTCTCTCTCTCTCTCTCTCTCTCTCTCTCTCTCTCACACACACACACACACACACACTCTCTCTCTCTCTCTCTCTCTCTCCCTGACAAGAGGGATAGGACCATAACAGAGCATTATATCAGTCTAATAACAATCATTCAATTCACTTTCCCTTTCAGGCAGAGTTTGGTGATCATCCCACTTCCAGACATTTATTATTTTCCTGATAAGAGCTGATAAAATGTCTGGAAACCTCACAGACAATTAACAAAGACTTGACATGTGGAGGACTTTGTTGTGTCTGTGTTTGAAAATAACAGAGGTGACAATATTCACACATATCAAATGCTGCTGCTGTTTTCTGCTAGCAGTGTACCATGTAAACAACTGAGGAAAAAGTTTGAAATCCAAGGCTTGTTGTCAACAGGAATATAATTAATTTCTTTAATAACATAATATCTTTAATACTGTACTCTTATTGCTCTGTCATAATAGGAGAAACAGGTATTTTTTTAAAAAAGTCCATCTTATTTAAGATTGAAATGTTTTTTAAAACAGGAATTAATTTTAGGCAAGTAAAAGCTTTTTAGACTTTAAAGACTTCTCACAATATATGTGGTGGTCACCAGTGCAATGTGGCAATCGTTTTTTTTTTTTTAATAAAAATAATAAGGAAATGCTGAAAGATGATAGAAATCAAACTGAATTCCCAGACAGGAGAAGGGAAGGGATGGCTAGCCAGCATTCAGTCCTATTTACTGAGTGTCTGATGTCAGCAGTGCCGAAGAAAAGATGGAGAGGACAAAAAAGTGAAAAAAAAAAGTAACTTTGCCCCTTTCTTTGTTTCCCATGTCACAGCATCAAGAATTCCCTTTAGGGAGAAGAGATTGCTCAAGTCTGCAGGCCAACGGAGCCAGTGTTCCATCCTGAAGGCCTGCCGCCAATGTGAGTGGGCTGCTTCCTCTCGGGATGAAAGGGCTTTTGTTCCTCAGTCTCCGACTCCTCAGCTGAGGTGCCATCCCCCTGGACCTCACATCCACCCCCAACCCCTCTCGCTCCCCCCTTCCAAGCTTGCGCTCCACGCCTCAAAATGCCAATTCAGCCAGAAATGAGGAGAGTGGGTATGGGGGGCAGGGGGGACAAGTGAGGGAGGGAGGGGGAGAGAGAAAGAGGAAGAGAGAGGCCATGCAGACCTGAAAAGATTTAGAATGGTGAGCAAGAAAGAGAGACTGAGAAAGAAAGAGGCAGAAAGAGAAAGAGGGAGAGAGAGAAAGCTCATGCATCTTGTCTCCCTAGAGATCAATTGTACAAACTTCTCAGTGAGCACTCTTTCCTTTAGCTCTGAAAGACTAGAGCACAGAGATCAATGCCAGAATGAATGTGTGTGTGTTTAAATGAATGGAGAAAAGAAAGGGAGTGCAAAATCTACCATTAAGTTATAAAATAACGGTGCATTCCATAAGAGGGCTATCGGTTTGTGTGTGTCTGTGTATGTGTGTGTATGTGTGTGTGTGTGTGTGGGGGTGGATTGCGATAGACTAGATCGTAAGAAAGACCATGTGATGGCAATGGCAGAGGTAATAGCAGAGAGACAAGACAGCAGTTCAGATCAGATTACCTGAAAATGTCATCTGTCTGAGGAGGAATTCTGACAGATTAGAAACATCTCTTAGCTTCATGGTCCAGACAGATGTTATTGTCATCAGCAGGCTGTGGTGTCACGCTTCCAAGGAAATAATTATTTTAGTCCTTATGGCTCTCTTATTCAACATGAAAGGATCATATCTCACTGATAATTTCAGCAGTCTGATTTTCATAGCAAGTTTTGAACTAACCCTATAGTTTTTTTTTCATAAAGCAGATTTAGATTTTTTTTTTCAGCAATGAAAGAATTTGTGAAGGGACATTTTCTTTAAATGTTCATGTCAGATACTCATATAAATATACACAGTATTTAGAAGTACATTGTAACACATGAATAATTAAAAAACCCCACATTTTTAAAAGCATAACACCAGATTATAAGGCAAAAATGCATCATCTGACCCCACGGGGCCTATGTTAAAGATGTTTTAATCAATAATGAACATACACATGCAGGTTAAAAGCCAATTATCTCAGGTTGTGAATTAAAGCAATGTCAAGGAGTTTCAAAATCGCACCCTCTACAGGTTGGAAGCAGAAGCTTGCCATAAGGTAAGTCAACTGTCATTCTGAACTACAGATACGCTACCCAACTGGGCAAACTTGTTTAGTGCCGTTATAGCCGATAGAAAACTGCAAATGCAGCAAGTATCGTTCACCCTGCAAGTTAATGGACCACTGAAACGATTGTGAAAACATTATTTTAAGGTACTAAAGGTCTTTGGTGTTGCTTTAACATGCATTGAAAGTTGTCCCAACTCTCCATCCCTTGGACTGTTCATTGGTTTTCAAAGTATTTCAAAGGAATTCAATGGCTCTGTCCATAGGCATGGCTGAAACAGGCAGTGCATCTCAAACTAAGAATCGCCTTCAGCATGGCAAAAAAAAATCTTTGGCAGGGTAATGCTACACCATTCAAAACTTACTTGGCAACATTCAGCTAAAGATAAAATATATTTCATGGTGGAGGAGTGGATGTTTAGTAATAAAAAGCTATATTTCTTGCTACTGTGGCTTTGTTATTTGAAGCCAAGCTAGGTAAGTGTGGTAACCATTGTATGTTCTGTACTGTGAATACCGCAAAGTAATGATGGGGAAATGACCGCCCATGTCAAGAATAAGTCAAGTCAAGTCAAGACTGAGTCTTTGGGTCGATACCAAGTCGAGACCAAAGTTGTTGGTTTTCAAATGCAATCGAGACCAAGTCATGACTGAGTCTTTGAGGAATCAAGACAGGGTTAAGACAGGGGTTAACTTGATACCAAGTCGAGACCGACCATAAAATTAAGGCAGTTTGAACCATATCACTCCAGTTAATAATCAACGCCACTCGGCTTCGGTTTGCTCACCTCGTGCCTACCAACTTATTGCATAATTAACTAATTTAAAATTCATATTAGTTGGCAACTGGTATATGATATGCCGTACAATTATATACCTGTGTGCAAAATAGAGAGTAGGGTATCATTTTAAACTAGACTGCATTTTCTCGGCAGAAACCGCAAGGTGGACTTGCCACCGTACCCCCCAAACAGCCCACCAACACCCCAAACATACGCGCACACACACACACACACATACAAACACACAAGCTTTTCTCCCATTCATTCCAATGGAGAACCCCCACCCCCCACCCCCCTCAACATCCACTCCCCCGCCCCCAAACCCGCCCTCAACATCCTTTCAAAACCACCTCTGAACACCCCCCCCACACACACACACACACACACACACTCACTCTCTCGTGCGCTTTCTCTTTCTCTGCTATATCTACATGCCAACCCAGCACTCCACCTGGTCTTACTCAGCACTGTTCCACCTTCCTCTGTACACTGCCTGATCGTCCTGACAGGCCTGAGCTGAAACGCACACCCGCAATCTGACTACGCTTCCTGTGTTTGTTTACCTTTTGTGTCAGGTCTTTCAAGAGATGCTCTAGTATTCAGAAATGTGTGCCACTCTTCATTGTTGAATCTTTCATGTTGCAACAGAGAAAGAAAATGAAGAAATAGTAACTTTAAAAGAAAGGAAAAAAGACAGAATTTAAAACGCATATAGCATATGACATTAAGAAGATTGATTGATAAATAGATAACCCTCAGTTTAGAAGTTTTTAGTCCCTAATCTTCTATAGTTGAATCTGTCATTATCTCATTATTACTTTCTCACAATCCATTTCCCACTCTCCAGTATACTGTATATCCTCTGTATCTATCTGTCCTTGTAGCCCACGGTTTAAAAAATGCAGTTGGAGGTCTGAGAGTGTGTGTGACCGTGCATATATGTGTGTATGTGTGTGTGTGTGTGAGGAGAGAGAGAATGCGAGAAAGGCTAGAGGAAGAAGGGTTTAGAAGCGAAGCTGAAAGAGAGAGGGGGCAAGAGCGAGTGGCTCTATTAGAAGTGAGTCTGGTCAGAGGCTCTTAGGTCTGGATTTGGGCTTCACGCTTCCCTGTTCCACCTCTTTGGGAAAAGCGGATTTCGGTTAGCGTGACGGCCATTATCCCAGGCCCTCGCCTGGTAATCCTCTGGACTCCCGCTCTAATAGATGACAAGCACATTGGCAGGGGAGGTTTTGCAGGTGGTTGCTACGGGTTACCATCAGGCGGATAGACTTTCAGAGCTTAGCTGAAGTTGTCGGGATGTTGAAAGTGATGGCTAGAATCACAGCCAAAACACTTCAGCCTGGAGCAATGAATTCACCTCATGACAACTCTGAAAAAATGTCACCTTTATTCTCAACTGCATTTAGTCTTAGTTTGACTGACAACATCACTTCCTGCTTGGCTGAGATCCTGATAGCTGAGTCATTGTGGTCTCCATGATGGCATTTCTTAATAAGACATTCTTTCTTTTGCTGTCAGCCTGAACCTATCCTCTCTCTACCTCTTTCCATTTCATTTTTCCACTCTTTCTTTTACTTGACTATCCTCTCTTTTACTCCCTCAGATGTGATTGGTCCTGAAAATGAAGCTCTGTTCCAGTGGACCCAGGGATTTACAGAGGTATAAACTTCCAAGATGCAGCAAGGCCGTGTGTGGACACTGTAGCACATTCTATATTTGAATGGCAGAATCTTAAGAAAATAAACATCTGGGAAAAAAAATGTGTGGGGCTGTCAGTTTCTTTAAAGTACATGAATAAGCCCTACCAAGGCACAGTGGGAACCTTTTTAAAACAATCACAAAGGCCTCATTATGGACATATATTAAACTTCCAAGCGGTAACCTCAGTAGGTGATAGCGAACACACTAATGCATGCACACACACACATACGTCCAGGGTTGTGGGAAGCAATGGAGGGGTCCCAGCCAGCCAAGGTGTGAATATTCATGAGCAGAGTTGGTTGCCGTGGAGGTGTTGAGTTATTCATAATTCTTCAGGAGGAGTAACACAGTAGCTGTCCCTCAGCGTTGGAATATTAATGGCACACATTAATAAAATATCCTGCCAATTCTCTCTCTCCCTCATTCTCTCTCTCTCTTCCTCTCGCTCTCTCTCTTTCTCTCTGCAGCTCCTAGCCCTGCAGTTCTACAGACGTGCGCCTCAGTGGATGCCTGCCAATGAGATCCGCCACAGATATGCTGCCAGCCTACAGCGCCACCCCACACACAGCCAGAGAGCTCATGTACACAGTCAGTCATAAAACTCACACACATATGCAGACATACAGACACACACACACACACACACAACATGGAAACATGCACAGATAGGGTGTATGCACATTACACACACACACACACACACACACACGACACTGAACCTACATTCTCAGGTGTGACACACACACACAACCACCAAGTGCATCACCACTTCATCATGTGGGCACACAAGTATGAACAAACTCTGTAGTAGCACAGTAATGATTAACAGATGGCCACACAGACACACACCTAAACGCCCACAGTGTTACCTATTTAATGCATTGAATCCCTCACTGATAAATATGATTTTATACTTTTACCAGTCAAGACAGAGAATATTTAATTCTAGCTTATATTGCACACATTCACCCAGTGACTCCAAATACTGTATGCTCTCACACAAAATCCAGTCTGTCGTTTTCATTCTTGGACACTGAGGTGGCCCCATCATGCTATAACAAGACGTTTAGAGAGTTGTCCAGATAGGCCTGGACACAAGAGAGGAATACAAGAGGCTATAAATGGACCAGTCCGCTTGAGGAAAGAGAGAGAGAGAGAGAGAGAGAGAGAGAGAGAAAGTATGTTTAATTCAACTCCCTGAGAGCAGTGAGCCGACATGTTATCAGGACCATGTAAATTCAGCCAGAGGAAGGACACTGAGCTAAAATGCGCATCAAAGCTGCTCTAATATTTACATCAGTGCTCCGTCTCTTCTTCGCCGATCTCTATTCCTGTCTGTCACCGACCTGACACAACGGGGGACCTGGCCTTCCAGAAAAGTCTCAAGCTTTCTTTCTGTTTTTTTTTTCCTTTGCAGGCCAATGCGTAAAACCTAGAGCACTTTGAGTACCTATTTTTCTTTGTTGTATTTTTCATACTGACTGTGGACTGTTGCATCACTTATTGATAACGACAAGCCGTATATGCCGGCATGAAGTTTCACCTGGTCATGTGACACACACACACACACACACACACACACAGTCTCACCCAGGTGCCTTTAAAATGTAAGGCTTTTGGGCCAGCTAAATTTCAAATTGCGGTGAGTACAGGCCTGCGGGTATTTTTTCGAGAGCAAAAAAAAAAGAAGTGATAAACTTCACTGGTGACTGCCACATTGTCGCTAGCCAACAGCCACTTGTCAGACAGGATTACAGGGCAGACTGACTGGCCCAGTGCCAACCCTGCAGTGCACAGGCTACCCACCCAGGCTGGCACTGCTGCAGGATGAGGCTGGCAGAGGGCCCTGAGGAATACACAGGTGGATGAAGAGGTATGATAGCCCACAGTGGGTCGCATGTCCCCAGATCATCATCACCCAGCATATACCTCCCAGTTATTTTAGGGATTTACCTGTCACCTGTGACCAAATCGATTTAGGATGTGTATGGGTTTCTTTGTGTAAGTCCAACTCAATGTAAGTCCATATTTAGTGACATTGCAAATTAAGATGATTTTTTGAATCGAGTAATCATAATTATTTATATAGAAAATATAAATAATATATGAACACTATACTCTTTATACATTATAACTCTTCATGAATTCTGAATAATTCTTGAATGCTTGCTTAAAAATAAAGTAAAATAAAGTAAAAAAATTGCTCTACCAACACAACATGCATGGAAGTCCAGCATAAATAAACATGGACATCTTCTTAAAGGTGAGCCAGCTCATTTAATTCTTTTCTAAACCCCAACCCTGAACATGTTCTTAGGGAACATGTGGCACACATCAGTAGGGATTTATTTCTTAGACCTCCATTTTGTCTGTCTTAAGAAGTACAGCCCACCAGTTAGAGATAATCCATGGTGTTAATATGAGACAAACAAAACCAAGGAGCAGCTAAGCAACCTCATCTGGTCTCAGTCACGTCTAGTTGTCGTTTAGATTAAGGGTGGCCTTTAGTTAAGGTGTAGAGCCATAGTATACATATGGAGAAATGGTTCAGACACATTCCCTGGCAATTCTCTACTCATTCAAAATGCTCAGATTTAGTTTGAATGCAAGTAATAAATAAATTCAAATTAGCTCAGTCTTAAGGTTGATGTTAAAGATGAAGTATTAATATTAAAGCAAAGCTAGAGAGGCATGAAAACACTGTACTCTAAAACATGTACTCAAAAACATTCAACGGAATTGTTCAATACTGTATCAGTACAAGATAGACAGACAGCACAAAACAGATAGATTTGGGTTAATAGATAGATTTGGCAGTGTTTAATTACCATCTGGAGACAATGATCAACAGAAACTGATTTACTGACCATTCAGGATGATTGGCTTGCAAAGCTTTGGCCGCATTGGCTTGGAGTGCCATGTCCAACCCAGACAGGAGGAAGAAGAGGATGAGGAGATGAAGACGCGCATCATCTTTAAATGATAAATTAACAGTGACCCAGCCATCACAACCTTTAACTGCTCAGGTGAAGCGTAACCCAGGGCATTGCAGAGACACCATCAGATCAGACTTCTGGGTCTTGTGGTTCACCTGCACAGTCAGTGGGAGAAAAACAAGAGGAGGAAGTAAAAAAGAAACACCATCTGGTGAAAGGAAGAGTAAAATGATGGGTGGAAGAGGAGGGGAGGGAGCTGGCCTAGATGAAGGATGGAGTGGAAGCGACAGCCAGGGCGAGAGGACTGGCCACTGGTAAGAGGTGGTGGACAGGGGCGGAGAGCGGGGTGAGAGGAGAGAGGGCCAGCCAAACAGCATGGGAGCGGGGTTGAGTGTCTGCCACTCCTGTCAAACAGACTGAGCTCCAGACCCTGGACGTGGCACCTCCTCACGCAGACATCTGTCTGCGCCACACAGCAAGGAAGAACGAAGGAGCGATGGGGAGAGAGAGAGAGAGAGAAATGAATGAAAGCGAAAGAGAAGCAAACGAGAAAGAGTGAGGCAGAAGTGTTTCAGAGCTGTCACAACACATCCCACACAATCACCCCTGATGACATGACATGCAAGTGCTCTGTCTCAAGAGAAAAAGGGAGAGAGAGAGTGAAAAAAGAAAGTAAGTGAACAAACAGAGACAAAGTGAGGGTGAGTGGACGGAGGAGAATGACTACAGTTTATCAAGTTTACAACTAGTCATAGAGCAGCTCATTTTGTAAAGAAACTTTTGTCTAATATTTATTTATTTATTTAAGCTGATACTTAAATTCACAGCTGGTGAAGGTGCAAGGTGACATTAGCAACAGAAATAATTAAACTAGCACTTACTGTGGATGACTACCAATATTCCGCAGTTACTTCAGCAATCATCTAAAACGCTGCCAGACTAAACCGAAACTTAATGAAGCTGAAATGTAGTATTATTTTAGTCAATATGCAACTAAAAAATTACCATCTTTGGTTTATTTTCCTTGGTCTGTAAACAAATCATGAATTAGTCATAATGTACAATAACAAAAAAAAATGGCAACTAGAACCAGATAAAAAAAATGGCAGGTTTGAGCACTCCAAAAATATCCAGCACCTCTCACTACAGTAGTGGGACTCAGGATGGCAGACCTGAGAGTTAGTCCGCCCCAGAAATCCACTCTTCTTAGAGTTAGCTACAGCTCTGCTGTCACCTCACCCACCCCTCTCCAAATTTCCCCTTAACCCTCCCCAACTCCTCTGGGGTGGCAAATGACCAACTGGCTTGCTCATCAAACACGTACACACACACACATGCAGAAACACACACTACACCAGAATAGCAACAGTGGTGGTGGAGGTGGCGCACTGTGAGATTTGAGAGGGAGAAGAAAGCAGGCGGTGAGAAGAAGCCTTCAAAAGATTGTTCTGCTAGCTGGGCCGCCCGAGCCTCTGCAGACTACGTCACGTGTGAAGAGAGGATGGGACAGGCTGGGCAGTGTTAGGGGAGATGTTTTGGCCACTGTTGGGAGAATATGACTCCTCTTTAACAGACTGGCTGTTATTTTTCAGCAGATGAATCGTTTGCCCTTCAAGGCGAAAACTAAATCAGACCACCACACCACCAACATCCGAAGAGAGCATCCTTTTTTGCCTTGCATATTCTCTCTCTCTGTCCCTCTATGTACAGTATATATCTTCAGTACCTACATCAATCTATCATCTATCTAACATTCCTTATCTCCCTCTCTGTCATTTTTTTGTCATGCTATGTATTTGTCAATCGGTATTTTTCTCTCAAACAATGGCAGAAGTTGAGAGATGGGAACTTTTAAAATGACACTTGGCTCTGGCATCTGTCCCTCAATACATATCTCTCTCTCTCTCTCTATCCTTCAATCTTCAGAAAACTGCTCGAGCTGCTTCCACAGTCTCTGAGCTGCTTTAATAAATGCCAGGAAACGGAGAAAACGTCATGCTCTGTCTCCCAGAGTGTGACTGTGCTTCACACCATCGAGGGACTTGTGTGTAATCCTGAGTTTGAAGGGGGATAGAACGAGAAGAGAGAGAGAATGAGTGAGAGAGAGAACGGAGAAAAAGTCACTTTTTTTCTGCAGCAACAGAAAAAAAACTTGTGGAAGAGGGATTAAGCGGGCATGAAGGAGTTGAACAGATGAGGAAAAACAAAAGAAAGAAAAAGACAAGAAAAGAGTTTCTCTTGTGCACGCAAGTTGTGTGTGTGTGTGTGTTGTGGATGTGAGAATGTACGCTTATGTAGCTTTAAGCTGTCTAGTCCTTTGCAAGATGTTTCTCAGAAAACAGGCTGATCGGCGGGAAATGTGGGTTACCTCCGTGGAGGGGTGCTTACAGATGTAAGCGCAGGATGGACAGGAGATCAGCTGTCACTCTCCTCCATCCGCCCATGTTTCTGTAAAGGCGTGAACGAGCCCAGCGGGGACACAGATACAATCAGATCCCAGCACCATGACAACAAAGAGAGCCTTGAGGGCACTTCTAAAAGCATCCCAGCGCTGAAAAAAAAAGTCATAGACGTGAGGATTTGGATAATATAGAAGAAATTGACTGAACTCACCTATAAAGCTCATTGCACCTACAACTACGTTCTTGGCAGCTATTGAGATTTCATGTTCAGGATTTGCCAATTTCCACTTATAATTAATCGAGCACTGATAAGCATTGATTTTGTGTTTTTTTCCTCTTGACAAAGATTTGAAATTCTTGGATTTTCTTGCAACATAAATAGTGGCCTTAAACATACTGTATCAATGTACGATTTCGACTCTATATGTGTCATGTTGCATGAGTAGCCCACGATAATTATTGAGGTTACACTGAAGATTCTTCAGAGTCTCAAAAGGTTCATGGGGCTACACTTTCATTACAAACTTTGTGATGTTAACTGAACGATAATCAGATGAATGTGCCAAAGTGGACTAATGGAGTTGTTGCCACTGGCACCTGACCCTGTCCTCCTGCAGCACTCTGCAGCAGGGAGCAAAACCATGCATGGCTTCACTCTGAGGCACCAGATGGGTAGGCACAAGTGCTTGTGATGTCCTCAGGGGACGGCAAGCAATGCTGGGAAGTGGAGACAGGTCGGAACGGCAGCCGCTTTCACACCATATCTCCCAGGCAACCAGGAGATGCCTTATCTGTCAGCACCGATGACTCTTTCTCTCCGCTTGTTCTCAGTATTTCTGGCATCCTAGTGTGTAAATTTAGCTATGGCAGTCTAACAGTCTAAACAAGCTTATCATTTATACTGATAGCTGCGCTTTGAAGTCTCATTTGAGAACATTTTCTTTCAGGCTGAAAAGTTTAACCTCCTTTTGCTTTTGTGAATAAGAGGGCTGTAAGATCACTCTGTGACAACAACCAATAAACAGCTTTTTACTAACTCCATAGCTCTCTAGCCAGCTGTAGTCTGGGTTAGGGGTGTTTTATGCAAACACACAGAATACTGGTTTTTATAGATTTGTGAAGGCCAAACTCATTTCAGGGACGTTCATGATCATGAACTGTGGTAGAGAAAAGGTGTTGTTAATAGTCTGGTGTAGCTGGTGGAGTTGCATGTTGTCAACTGGGATACCAAGAAATATGAATAGATGACTTGTCCTCTGGGCTCACAAATGCCAGGAATCGGCTTCATGGAATCGTCTCTGTTCTGACAAGTTGACTCTTTTTTTTTGTGATCTGGCAGAATTTTCAAAGTGCAATTGTGCCCGTGCAGGATAAGCAGTTATCCAGTCCAGGCCACTGCCATATGGACATACAGATTTAGAGAGAGCCAGGAACTGAACTTTCCCTCTTCACATCTCTGCTTCGCTCTGACATGAATCTGAGGCAAGCTCGCCCGTTTCCGCCAGAGACAGGCTCACTTGGCGATGGTTGCCATGGAAAAGCCCTGAAATGGGGCAGATACAGTAACAGTTGGGTGGGTGAGCTGAGACAGCAAGAGAGGGTCTGAAGGGAAGACACCGCCATTTCAGGGACCATCCCTGTCAAAACATCAACTTCTTCAAGGCAAGCGATGTGAGCGAGAGCGGAGAGGGAGGAAAGGACGAAGACTGAAAAATAAACTTCTTGAAGGGAGGGTGAGATCCAATGGAGGAAAGGTTAGATTGAGGGGGACTGCACAAAAGATAGACAAAATGCCTTTAGAAAATTCAAACAAGGATCATGCAACAGTGCATGTGTGCAGAGCAGCCTCCTTTATATATATATATATATATATATATATATATATATATATATATATATATACACACACACATTAAACACCTATAATGCGATTAAACTTGTCACTTTCTCAAAACGCTGGAGTGTGCAATTAATTTCAGATGGGCACCTACAACCATTACGAGATGAATGAGGACATTCCTCACAGTAAATCAACCCAGCTGTCACAGGCCTCAGATCAGTTGCATGATGGATGAGCAAAATCTGTCTGTGCTATGTCTCCATCTCCCCCCTCCCCTTGGTGAAGCATGGGTGTTTTTCACCTCTGAGTAACTTTATGCGTGTGAGTGGAGGAGGCAAGTATCGTGCCAGACATCAGGGGGTAGATGAATACACATTGGGATTTGTTTTTGCATTTTGACTGATTCAAAAGGAAATGAATCACATCTCTGAAAAAAAATATGGCAAACAATTACAATCCAGTGCCAATACATGGATCAACAACTATTTGACACTTTTTCTGGTGGAGTTTGAGTTTTAGGCAAATTGTTTTCAGATATAATTTTCCACCCTTTCTCCTTCTGTCTCTCTTTCTCTCTCTCTCTCCTACAATTACACACACTCTCTCACTCTCTCGACTCATCTGAATCCATCCCAAGACTTATTTTGGATGCCTTCTAAAATGTCATAACATAGATCGCACTGCCAAACACATCATCGCTATTATACAGATATCACTTTTGCTACGGTCACATCTTTGTGATGCACATGACATAACAGCGGGGATTGAAACCATCATGCAAATAATTCTTACTCCTCATTCACAATGCAATCAGTGCATTGGTGTAGAGGATGTGGTTTTGCTCCATTTTTGTTTAGAATGCATGTTAACAGATTAGGCCATGCGCACCTCCTGCGTGTTCCATAAGGCTCACGCTGTGCAGCACCATGTCACATCCACGCTGTCCTTTAGAAATAAAAGAGAGTTCCAATTTTTTTCTGTGATCCTCAGGCTTTAAATGATAGCTGGTGGCAGTCTGTTTCTACAGGAGGCCACTTCTACGCGGGTGCACACATTTCAACACGCCACGAACACACTGACTGCTGTGTGAATGAGGCCTTAGTCATGGACTTCCTTCACCCACAACCGTTACCATCTCATCACTTGTCACACCACTTAGCACTTCTTCACCAGTTAGTTAACAACGTGCCGCACAATTATACCGCAATGGTACTAGGAGCTGCACCATCAGCATCCGTCACCTTCAATAAGCAGGTACACCTCTGATGTGTTAGTGTAACGGAGTTAAAATGAACCCTATTTAGTTAATGTGAATTCTTTCCAAAATGTTCTATATATTTAAAATATTGTATAAAGGTTTTCAGGTTGTACCCATTCACATTAGTTAAATAAGAGGCTTTGCGGCTGCAATTGTAATTTACTTTCATTTCTGTTTATCTTTGAGCTCTTGCGGTCTCCGTACTGGCAGAGCTCTAGTCTGCTGGAGGTAAGCTGTGTCTTGGAGCGCTCTGTGTATAACTTCATATTTTTGATAAAAGTGTACATGCCATAGTAACACTTTAAATGTTTATGTGTCTATAAAAGTAGTTTAACTGATATCTTTGGAAATTAGCGCAGTACAAGTCATAGGATTATGTTTTATCCAAGATAATTGCCCTTTTGGAGGGAAACACGTTAGGTTACCAATTGCGCAATGGAGAGAATTGCTTTCTTTTGACCTTCCTTCTATTGTACATTTCTCTGTAGATGTGATGCAGTCGCGATTGCCATTCTCACAAAGTGAATGTTTTATTTTGTGAATGCAGGTAAGTGGTTAAAGCACAATATAAAGGTTAAAGTATTTGTTGCAAGTTGCAAGTGTGTTCCAAAACTCTATACGATCACTATCTATATGGCTTTCTGTTGCGTAGTTTCCTACTATGAAAGGCTCAGCCACTTTTGTATTTTTGAACTTAGCTTAAGTAAACTTATATGCTTTAGAGTCAGCTCTAGTCTGCTGGAGATGTGATGCAGTCGCGATTGCCATTCTCATGAAGTCAATGTTTTATTTTGTGAATGCAGAGAAATAAAAACACAGTGAGGAACTCCGGACTCAGCCCGTCTTTTATCTCCATCATTGAGCAGCAGTAACACAACCGTCACATTAGCGCATGATTTATGTAGATACATGGATGAAATGAGCTGGATGAGTAAATAAGCATGGCAGGTCTCAAAGCCTCTCAGCAGGGTGGTTCTGTTTGACAGGCCATCCACCTGGGTTGTCTGATGTGAGTTAACCGATCTCTGTCCTTGCCCCTCCAAAAACCACTTCACTCAACTCAGACGAGTCCTTGATACGCTTCTGCCAAGTGAGGCCTCCCTCCCAGACCTGCCTGCCGACGTTAAAACGACTGTCTAAAAAAAACGGTCCTGTCAGGATTTTTTCGCTTTTTCGGTGAGCTAGTTCTCTGCAGGGTGGAATTCTGAGTTCAGTGAAAACATTCTGGAACATTCTTGCACACTTAATGATCCTTTCTTTCTCTATTCATCTTTGTGATTCAGATTTTACAGCTCTCCAGAAAGGTGTGGGGGGGTTCCATTCAATTTGAATAGGCCATCCTAACATTTCGAGGTCGGTTACTGTGTGATCACTGCTGACCACTGTCAACTGTAACAGGCTTTTTTTTTATCTGCACACCATTCTGCAGCCATTCACTATAGTCATTTACTTCATCACAATAAAACTTTGGAAAGTTGTCGGTCATCTGAATTCTATAGATTGCCTCAAGTTCAAGATGCATTGAACTTGAACCAGGGAAGCCATAAAATAGTAACATCTTAAATTTGTATGAAATGATCTGTTATCATATGGAAATACATATGGCAAGATAATGTATTGTCCAGTCATTATAAGATAATTGTCTTTTCCTGTCCTGTCCTGTTAAGGCAAGTTCCTTGTATATGCAAGCATATGGCCAATACAACCTGATTCTTATTCTGTCTAAAAATGATGACCTGGTGCACAATACATTCCCCCTTACATAGAATACAGAGCTGCTGTACCAGTGAGATATTCAGAGAGAGTTGTTACAGCACAGAGGAACAAACTGTTCAGACATAACTTACTGTCATTTTTCTTTTCTCTGTGTGATGGGGTTATTGATTACGGAGGGTACCAGGGTGGGGGTGGAGGTTAACCACAGCAGAGGCCTGGTTGACATGGCTTGAGAAATGAGAGAGTTTGAGGGGGTGGGGTCAAAGAATACAACGGTAAAGTCCACTCACAGCAAAGATGGATCTGTCTGGGTGGAGCTGAAGCCTGGACTGTGAAACACTCATCTCAGACTTATATCAGAATGTTCTCCTGGCAACCTTTCTCTCAAAGCTTTCTTTCTTTGCCTTTCTCTTTTTATTGTTTCTTCATCTCTCTGTTTCCTTTCTTGTTTCCACACACACACCCACACTTTCATAAAAACCTATGGGTGAACAGGGTTGCATATTGCATACTCTGATCAGTAGCTGATCATCGGTCTTATTTATATAACAGCAATTATGACTTTCTTAGCAGCATTCCCCTCCTGACTGATAGTTGACATAGCAGCAGCTCTATTCTTTATCTATCTATCTATCTATCTATCTATCGTCTGCATGCGGCATTGGGACTCTCTCTCTCACACACACGCACACTCACACACAAACACACACGCACACAGACACACACACACACACTTAAGGCCTGCAGTAAAAGAGCGAGTGAGTTGAGTGGAATGAACTGTCATGTGATGAGCATCGAGGCACTGTGGCCGCGAGGTGGGTGTCACAACGTAAAAAGTGACAGAGAACTAAAATGACCTCAAAGAGACTGGTTGATCTTTCCCACAAGCCAATGCAGCTCCCCCCTCTCAGTCACATCTGGACTTCAACAAAGCCCCAAGTTGTGCACAGGCAATAGGCCGGGTGGTGGGTTGTTTGATCGGTTGATTGGTTGAGGCTGTTGGAGCCAAGCTACTTCAATGTTCCTATTGCCTTCAGCCATGTAGAGATGATGGAGGTCAAAATACTGCATCTGCACATGAAAATGCAACTACCACAAGAGAGAGAGGGAAGGAAAGGAAAGAGAGAGAGAAGGAGGGACAGTTCACCTCCAAGCTCTCCTCTGCTGTGATTTAACCTGCTTCGACATCGACCAATGGGAAATCAATGCCCGGCTGTGGGCTGAAAGCTTGTGTGAGAGTTTTTTTATTTTATTTTAAAGTAAAACGTGGACACGCATATACACACACACACACACTCATAACACACACACACACACACACACAGCTGTAATGGGGTATTGGGACACAACCCTTTTAACGAAAGAAAGGTGATATTAAATAAATAATAAAATAAATCCTTCTGTCCGACTTGTATGTTAGCATTGCATGTCCCTCTAGTCATCTACTGCTGACTCTCCCTCTAATCATGACCATATGTGTCTGCATGTGACTGTGTGATCTCCAATCAACAATATCCTATAGTCAACTCTCTTATCCCGCCACCATTAACCAGCTAACAAACAACAAGACACAATGCAATATATTAGTGTATTATTGCAGCTTCCAAACGGAAGAAGCGTAGTGCTACACACGCAACCCTCTTGAGAAGTGACGTTTGTGTAATACATAAATACATTAATGTGATGCATGCTTCTAGTTATACTAGCAACTGAAATAGCAATTGCTTGTTTCTTTCATAAACAAAGGCTGACAGATGGGTAGTCAAGCGTGAACTCTGACTGCAATATTGAGACAAATAAAAAATAAATAAAAATAAACAGAAATATAAAAAAACAAACTGCTTATATGTAGGCTACTGTGTGGTTAATGTAACAATTAGTGGTTAATTAATTGCTGTTCTGTAACATTCTACATGACCTAATATTCTAACTTCATGAAGCTCTTTAATCATAGTATGAGAACATGGACGACCACACATGTCAAATGTCTTGTGCCCAAAGATTTAAAACAGCCAAAAATGTGTCTGGTTGAGGCTCGGGAGATGAGATGAGAAAGGAAATGTCTTTTTATTTTAGCATAAATGCATGTCATCACATTGGCCCCAACAAAATCACCCCAACCAATCACCATCCACCCCGACTGTCAGTAATAACCCAACATTTCCAAACACACAGACAGGTCCAACATTATCTCACCGAAAACACATAAAGCGAAACAAGCCGATTCAAGTCCCCTAACAACACACAGTCTCTTTTCGCTGCACTCAGAAAGATGCCTTTAAGTGACTAAATCCACTCTGGCAACGACAAACCCGAGCAAATTCAATGCAGATTGCTTCATTGTCAAAGTGCCCCTGTTTTTCCCCCTGCCGACAATTTCTCTAAAAGGGAAAAAGAAGGACAATCTCGAGGAGAGCCAGCGGGGAGGGAGAAACCAAACAAACCCAATAAACGCGGAGAAAGAGGCAATCTGGGCCCCTTTGATTGGGCCACTCTCTCTTCTCTCTCTCCAGCGTGTGTCGGAGCAGAAGGAGAGAGCACCGCTGCCCCAGGAACGCCTGCATGCTGCCTCTAGCAGCTAGTGTTTATGGAGACCGACAAGCCTAGTACACATTGGAGCAACATTACGCAACCACCCACACACTCACACACACAAATACACACACACACAAAACCTCTGGCGATCTAAAGGAATGCTTCTGAAATTACACTAAGAAGCGAGGTTCGCTTTGGCCGTTAAATGGGTCCCTCTGTCAGGCTTAACGTGACTGGACAGGAAGGAGAGGGGGCTGTGCGGGCCTCGCAGTTGCACTGGAGTAGGAGAATCAGCGGTGGGGTAGGACACAAGCACACGGACGGCCAGGTAAATTAAGATGCATTTACAGGCTGATCCAGGGTGAGGGGAGCCAGATAGGCTACATGCTGCCACCGACAGCTGCATTAGAGAGCCAGTGAGCTGATGGAAAAGATGTGTGTGTATGTGTGTGTGTGTGTGGTATTTTTTGTTTGTTTGTTTGTTTGGAGGGGGGGTATACCTGTGAATACACACTTTCTTACAACACACAGGCCCGTCGCAACCGGGGGGG
>JAGFZM010000060.1:371243-414085 GCA_017657215.1 Limnothrissa miodon
AGACGAGTTGAGCTAGAAAGAGGGGAAAGGAGAAGATTTCAGAGGAGAAGGGCAGAGGGGAGAAAGGGGAGAGGGAAGGGAAAGTGTGGAGAAGAGAGAACATGTGCTCCACACGTGCTCCACAGGCCCTATAAGACCACAAGAGGAGGATTCTCAGTGCAGTCCATTCACTCAGGTGGCTTTCAGTACAATGGCCAACTAAATTAGGGAACCTCCCAACAGCCCTCACCAATTTACTGGCAGAGACATGGGATGCTAGAAAATCATTTTTAGATTTGTAGAAGTATACTGAAGTAAACTGTATAGTGTTGTCCATTAATGAGGACAGGTAAAGAATAGTATTCCTACCCCAATCATTGGGAGCTAAAGATAACCCGTTACGGTGCGTTTGCAAACCCAAGGATAACGTTTCATGTTCTGAGAAGTTAACTAACTGCCAGTAACTGTGTAGTCACAGTTCACAACCAAACTCTGACACAAGCGTAACAAATCTTAGGATTTAAAGAACCTATGGAGGGGGGCTGGGAAGGTGGGGGGTAAACCTGAGGTCAGCACGCATGGCACCATCAACAAGATGACATTTCACATTTTTCACCCATAATTACACCACTCTTGGGATAAAGGAGTTGCTACAGTGACTTCACTTGTGCATAACTCAAAATGTTCAGTGAAACAACATGCAACCTGTCTGAGCAACTGATTAAAATGACAGAAAGATGCGGGGTGAGAAAGAGGAGATGACAAGAAATTGTCAGTTATTTTGCACACACACAACAGACTGTTATAGAAACTAACAACCCAGTAATGACAATCAACGTGAGAGGCTCATCAATCAGCGTCACCCTCCACTGAACCCCACTGATGACAGTCTCAAGTCAAAAAACTCTCCTTTTACCTCCTCCTAAATATACATCTAACTTAATCTTCTTTAAATGTTAGTCAAATTTAAATTTCAAATCAATTTTTTCTGTCATTTTTAATCAACGTGAAACAGGACGTCTTTTCAGTCTAATTGCCTTCAAAAAATAATAGAGGCAACCCCATGGCTTCATAATCAGTTGCGTGACACTCCCAGCGTGATACATAGATTTCAAATTCATATTTCCCTCCCTCTTTCTTTACCTGCTTTCTCTATCCTCTTACTGACATTCTTTGCAAAGCATTAATACTTCAAAAGTAATATAAAAAAAAATTATGCGTCAGCTATTAGTATTAAACCATCTACTTTATGAGTTTTTTGACCAAAAGCTGACCTAACGGTACAAGACGATATAATGAAGTTTTTCTTCTTGTTCTTCTAGACATTATTTAACAAGGTTAGTGAGGAACAGTGGGTTTGTGAAAGGATGCCATTCTGCTTAGCGGGGCGCGGTATAGATGTGTTTGCCTCTGATCAATACACAAGTAGAGAGCTCATTGTTTTCCCAAGACCAGTCATTTGTGCCCACTTCAGAACCCCCATCCCTCCTCCCTCCCTCCCTCCCTCCTCCCTCTCCCTGTGTCCCACTGCAACATGACACAGTGTCTCTGGTTGCCCATTTACCGATGAACCCGAGCAGGAAATCTTAGGCCCTCAAACAAGCAACGACGGCTCTCCTAGCTCAACAACATGTAATATATCACCAATGATTTTTCATTGTTTGAAAATGGCCGTATTAGTTCGTGCCCTGCGGCCATCCTCCTCGACGGCTGGTGCCAGTGTCTGCGTCGGGGGTTCATTCTGGCACGGCGGCGGCATCTCCCGGGACCCATTAACAAAAGCAAGCATCAGCAGGAAAAATATTGGCGAATGAGCAGAAAGGAGGAGTGCGACAGTGGGGTAATATTTGCATGGCATCTGGAGTCATTTTGCAGCCGATAAAACCATAGAAAGGAGGGAAGAAGTAGAAGGTAGGGAGAGAGGTAGGGATCAGTCAGTGTTAAACACACTTTGTCTTCCTTGTATTCCTTGTTCTTCAAATACAGGGGATTAGTTTGGGTTGTCTTTCTTTTAGTACTCTGAGTTCTTTATCTCCTCTTAACTTGTTCTTTGTTCAGTACTCCCCCCATTTTGTCTTTCTGTCTTTCCCTGCCTTTAATTTCTCTCCTTTTGTCTTTCTTTTTCTGTCTCTGTGTTTCTGTCACCTACAGTGTTTTTTTTTTTTTGGTCCTTCTCTCCTCCTCTCTTTGCTCTATTCTCTCATGTTTGTCATGTACCTCTCTTTCTTTTTCGCTCTCTCTCTCTCTCTCTCTCTCTCTCTCTCTCTCTCACTCCTCTATCTCTATCCGTCTCTCACTGACTCTCTGTCTCCTCAGGAGGTTTGATCAGGACAGCACAGCTCAGATCCAAAGCCTGCAGGGAGGAGAGCAGGTGGCACAGCAGAGATGCACTCCTGAGGACATTCACGCACACTTACACACACACGCCCATACACACACACACACAGTCAGACACACGCACACAGAAACTTCTGTCACCGAGCAGGTCTGCCCGTAGCTTCGGGGGCACCCAGAGCAAGCGTGAGTCAGCTGTGGTGAGCCTTGGCCAGGCCTACTCCGGCATGACTAATGCAGCAGAGTGGTGGCTCCTGTTAACCATAAAAAGATGTAATTAGAAACACACACCTAGCATAAGCGCCTTTGCAGCATGACTGATCATAAAAGGCTCCGCCACGGCCCACATGCCGGATCCGTGCGGTATTGCGCTGACGTGATAGCATGGCTGGATCAGCCTCTGTGGCAGAACTAATATACAAAGCCAAGCATGGCACGGCAAAATGCATGTGTCGCCCTCTGGCCTACCTTTTGTGCATGTGTGTGTGTGTGTGTGTGTGGGGGGGGGGGGGGGTATGTGAAAGAGAGAGAGAGAGAGCCAAAGATCTTTGCCAACTGCATCAGTCCCAGCTTAGCACAAGTCCTGAGGGTGAGAAAGGTTGGAGGAAGATACGAGGAATGCATGACCATGTTTGCTCGGCTTTGTTCTGAGGAGCAGAATGCCATTGTTAGTCGCTGTGTTTGAATCTTCATGAAGTTACTGGTTTAGCCCTGTGGGTTGGCCATAATTACCAAAGTCTACACATCCTCAGACTTCAGGCTCAAATGTCACATCAGTAGTCTAGACATATTTTACTTATTCCTACGTGTCTGAATCAAATATTCATTTGTATTCACCCATTGTTGTGAGTTAAATTTATATTGCTCAGGAGCTATCACACCATAATAATGCATGGCTACCTACAGTGTGCATTACCCTTTCCACACAGTGCGTGTGTGTGTGCGTGTGTGTTTGTGTGTGTGTATGTGTGTGTGAACAAAGGACAGAACAAGGATGTACGAAGGACCAATAAATCAGGACACATGTGTGTGCCGAGGGAGCCCAACGCAGCGACCACAGCCCAGGGCATGAAGTCCCAGAGACCTGCATATTCAGCAGGGCCACTCATTGAACAGGACACAGGTCACAGGTCACAGGGCATCGGTCATAGGTGAGTGGTCAGGTAGTGCCCTGCTCTTACTGTACATTGTACCACAGGCGGACCTGGGCACTGAGACAGCCCTCTACAGTAGGTCCCAGAGTGACCTACATCCAGGTGAAGAGGAAAAAGAGGAAAGAGAGCAGGAGCAACGCGAGAGGAAAGGAGGACAAATGAGAGAAGAGAGAAGCAGTGGCGGAGGAAAAGAGAGAAGGAGAGCTGTTAGCAGAGAGGAGAGGAATGAGCAGAAGGTACTGATGACAGTGAAGGAGGAGAATAGAATGGTAGGACAGAGGAGGAGAGGAGTGACGGAAGTCAGTGCATAAAATGAGTCCAAAATGGTAGCAGACCATCCAGTGATCGGGAGGAGCGTACAGAAGTAGAGAGGAGCTCTACAGTGGAGCTGAGGAAGGCAGAAGAGTGGAGGAGAGAAGAGGAGAGAGGGAGGGAGGGAGCATGGGGAAGGCGGAGGAGATTGATATAAATGATGCCGCTGCTGCAGGAGCCCTCGTGGGCTGGGGAGAGATGGGCCAGGGACTTGGCACTCAGCTCGATAACAATCGATCGTGGGAGGGCCAAACATTCGTCTTAATTCTGGCTAATTAGGGCTTGGCTGAGCAGGCGAATGGGATGAGGGGAATGGGCGGTGTGTGTGTGTGTGTGTGTGTTTGAGGGAGAGAATGTGTGTGTATGTGTGTGCGTTTGTGTGTAAGACAGAGAGGGTGTGTAAATGTATGGGTGTATGTGTGGAATGTGTAGATCTTGCATGTGTGTGTGTGTGTGTGTGAGTGTGTGTGCATGTGGGCGGGTGTGGAGAGTGTAATAGGTGAGATGTCAAACACGGGCGTAGCCTCGCGGAGCGACAAAACAACCTCCTGTGCACAATGAGCAGAACAAGCTCCAGGATTATGGAAAATCAGCGTGTGTGTGTGTGTGTGTGTGTTGGGGTGGTGGAGAGGGGGGGGGCAGCTACCATGAAGCACATTTCAGCATCCTTATAGAGCCGGGACAGCTCTCACACTCAATGCGCACAAACAAGTACTTCACTGGCCTTATATAGAGTTGGACAAACTGGAAATGACCACAACCAAAACCTGCTCAATGTCAGACCTGCTTTGATTGTGACCAGTGGGCATGTGCGCATCTCTCTGGGGGATAGTCCACCATCGGAAGACACGCAAGGATAGAGGGAAGAACAGAGAGAGGAAAAAGGGAAAGAAGTTGCTGGAGAGTCGGGAGGGGGAGGAGAGAGGAGAAGGAAAAAGAGAAAAAAAAAGAGAGGAAAGGAAGGAAGAGAAGAGAAATGCAGAGCTTCCATTAACCAGGATGAGATTAAGGGGAAATTTAAAGATTGGGGCGGATTTGATTAAGCACAAATACATTATGCTATTGATTTGCATGCTATTGTGTTAGTGCAGGTGAGGATGGATAAGGGTTTTCTTGTTTCTTCATATGTGAAGCAAAGATTTTTTCATTACACACACACACACACACACACTCAAACACACTCTCACTGTCTTTCTCACACACAGGTGCATCGGACAGAAGCTCTTTTGTTGAGAAGAACAAAAAACTCACACAGTTCATGAGCACTCACACTCTGAAATGCACACACACACACACGGACGGCCAGACACACACACACTCACTCACACACGCATACACACAGTTTTACACCAACCATGAAGACCAGTGGGTTGGTGTCTAATGTGTCTCTGACTCAGAGGGGTAATAAAACTCAAACCCACATATAACCTTTCTGCCTTTTTTTCTCTTCCTCTCACTTCCTCCCATCACTCCCTTAGGCTCCACCTCACCTCTTTTCTTCACTCTCTCTCTATCTGTATTTCCACATCCTTTCTTCTCATCCGTCACCTTCACTCTACCCTCTTCCCTTTGACTTCTCTCTTTTCTCCATCGCTCCCCTCTAAATCTTGTGTCCCTCTTTCCGAAAGTCTTCTCTCCTTCCCCCTCGACTTCCTCAACATAATCCCCCTCTCTTTCTATATCCCCACCTGCTCTTTCCTCTCGCCATCCCTCCTCCCTGCCCTCCCCTCTGGTCCTGCTGCTTACACGCATGGCTGGTGTGTCACAGATGTTATAAATACACTGTTGACTCTGCATGACAGGTCGCGCATCTCAGCTCTGATTAACCAATCAGAGCGGACATGCTCCCCGAGAGTGATGGGCCTCCATCGGGGTGTGAGGGCCTAATGACTGCTGGTATATCAATACCCTCCCCTCCCTACAGACACTTTCTCTCTCACACACACGCAAACACACACACACACACACACACACACCGCTACACACAAAACACCAACAGCTTGGCAGCACCCCCCTCGAGACATTCAATTAAGATACCGGAGGTGAGGCAGAAACAACCGCTGTTTTGGTATTGTTAGTTTCCATTGTTAACACAGGCCCTGTTAGCATTGGTGCTAAGTGGCTGTAATTTAGACGTCTCTGTCAGGCCGGCTGTCAGCCTTGGCTCCACCTCTAGGCTGTCCACCTCTCCCACTTAGGAGGCTGTGTCTGATCCCTGGGGTGGAACAGAAACAATGTTGGAACAAACAATCATACATGTTTTTAGGGCCAGCTATAGTTGTAAAAGAGGTCTGACCAATGTCTGACCAAAAAGACATGGCAATTATACTGATACTGTATTTAAACAAATATACGCTTCAATTTTCCTCTACCCAACTTATCTTAAAGTTAGACAGATACAGTGATACAAAATATAATGGTTTCAATAATAATATAAATATATTAATGGACATCAATAGTTGTACAAAACATAAGAGTTTCAATAATAATTCAATGTAATATACACATGTACTGTACATCAATTTTCATTTAAGAGCCTGAAATGTAGTGTTTGCTTTAGTTTCTCACTGAACAATTCTGAAGGCAAAAGAACACCAATGTTGCAAAGGCTTTGACACCCTGACTCGCCTTTCCCAATCTGCATGAAGTTGTTTGCATTCGGCATGTGACTGATCCGGATATGAGTGATGCCATTTAGGAGAGCTGGGGGTCCAGATGAGCCCTGATCCTGCTGCTGACACAGCTGTCCTGGAGCCTCTCTGCAGTCTGTAAATATTTGGGCAGCACACAGCAAACAGCCAGCCAAAGACATGTGATCGCTGGCATTTTCATCCGCCATACCAAATCAGACCTCTTCATGCATGATGCTGTGATTCTTGGCTTACAGTAAGAGTTCACTTCCATTTCATTTAAATCATGATTTTGCTATAATGAATTAATGTAAAGATGAGATGTTTGCAATGTTATGTGAGAATTTATAATTAGTTTAATTATGTTATTGTGACTACTATCACCATTGTTCCCCAAATCATCAGAGAAAAATATTTTTGTTTTCATTTCATGCAAAGCAATTACTTTTATATGGACCAATCATTGCACCATTGAAATTTTTGCTTTGATATTAAAACTGCTTCCAATTAGGGACAGACACATTTAGCCTCACATGCATATGCTTTTGCATGGTAAATGAAAGAACAGGTAAATAAAAAAATACAAAGATAAAAGATATAAATTGAAAATGTTCCCTTTAACTACCCATATCACACAAATGGTTTGTTTTGGTGGTATATTCATGCACTTTTGTCTGATTTGTGCAGTTGATTCAGCGAGTTCTCACTGCACTGTCTGCCAGAGTCTGTAATTCACATGGACAGCATATAATCACACAAATCACACAACATGACAATCTCTCTCTCCTCTGTTGTTTTTCTGTTCTATCACCATTCTTTTTTACCCATCCTCTTTTCCTTTAGACTTATTTTGTTTACATTTCTTGTTTTTGATCAAGAGGGTACACTTAAACAATACTGGCAATAGGCTACACTTTACCAAAGGTTAGATTTGTCACTGTAAGCTTCATTCCAATTGACAAGGGCCTTTTACCAGACATTGTGGTGTGCTCTATTGTCCCAGTTAGCAGTGATGGAATAAAGGAGGTTTGTTTCTCTGGTAATGCCTGTCATTCTCCCGAGGACCTCCATGACAGAGGCCTCCATGTATTTCAGAGAGGTGGCATCCAGATATCCTGCTGCTGACACAGCTGTCCTGGAGCCTCTCTGCAGTCTGTAAATATTTGGGCAGCGCACAGCAAACAGCAAGCCAAAGACGTGATCGCTGGCATTTTCATCCGCCATGCCGCTACAACCACAACACAACACAGAACTCAACAATACAACGACAGCACAGTAACACAAAACGCCCTGTGTTAAGTCCTCGTGCTGCTGGAGGCCACCTCCCATCTTTGAAGAAGCCCTATAGCATACACAGGCTGATACCCAACCATTAAAAAGAGCTGTCTGTCGTTCTGAAAGTGTACTTACTGTAACTAGTGTATCAGAGATAATGGGCTCTGGTGCTAAGCAGTTTGTTCCTCCCTTTGGTTCTGGTGTCTTCACTTGGTTCCTGTGGCTTAGGCAGGGAGGGAGGGAACTCTAATGTCACAAGGTTCATGGGAACTAATGCTGAGGCAATCAAAAAGACAGACCATGTAACACATGGCTTGCCATGGAAAAGGTCAAGCACTCAGAGGAGACAGTACTTTAAGATCATGGTAGTAATTGGAAATAAAAACAAACACTCCCTGAAATTCCATGCCAAAGAGAGTTCACCATGCATTTCCCATTCTAAGCGTCTTTTGACCTGCCTTCGTCCTCGCCACCCCCCCCTCCTCTTCCTCCTCCTCTTCCATCTCATCCTCCCAGTCATCCTACACATCCTCATCCTCCTGCACCCTTCTCTCCGTCTGCAACCCCAAAACTATCCATCAATAGCTTGATATCAAAGCAGGTCTCCAATTTAATTTGCCATCTGTGGCACGCTTGAGATATTAGCTCTGAGATGAGATCCGTGACACTGAATACCAAGGGAGAAGATCCAGGGAGGGGAGGCTGAGAGGGCTGTGGTCGTTCATCCCAGGCCAAAGTCACGTCCCAGGGCTTGACTGGCCAGCCTCGTTTGGCTCCTTTCCTGAAGTGGCTGGACTAAATATTTGCCCTCTGCTCTTGGCTGTCAGGAGGTGTCCACTCCCTCTCCATCACACCCCCATCCCCTCCCCGCTGGCACCTTCCATCAATGCCAAAATCGCACTCTCTATGGCAACTGCGGGAGTTGGCACGGTGACCGGGGCGTCCGGCCAAATGGATGCTGGGGAACTTTTTTTTCCCCTTTCCTCGCTGCACTGTGGCAGGATGGCAAAGGTCACGACCTGGAGAGGGATGGGTCTCCCGCAGGAGGCCCTGCAGCAATGATCACGACACAAATGCAAAATCCAGGAAATGGCCCCAAAGGCCCTGTAGGAAAAAAAAAAAAAAAAACATCTGGGGAAGAATGGTGATATATTCATATACTGTGTGTACACTTTAACTTTCTGTTAACAAAGATAATTATATAATTATAACAAAGTTTTTTTGTAATTACTTCATAAACTTGTTTATGTACATACCAATGCACACACACACACATAGAGGTCTCAAAACACACAAATGCAGAACCCTAAACTTGTCTGAGGAACACTCCTCCTCTCCACCACACTCACCTCCACCCTAGCCCTTCTTGCCAGCTGAGACCTGGCAGTCATTCTCCCTCCCTCTTTCTTTGTCTTTCCCTTATTCAGTGTCTCACATAACCACAGAGTTGCACACTGACTCAACTGCTGTGCCTTTGGCTCCTGTGTGTGTGTGTGTGTGTGTGTGTGTGTGTGTGTGTGTTTGAGTGCCCCGGCTCACCTTAGCCTCATCTGTCATCCCCACTCTCTCATCTAATTAGTCTCTCTCTCTCTGTTCCTCCCCTTTTCTATCTCACTGGCCACTCTAACAGGCCTTTCTTTTCAAAGGTTTTACTTGTAGGAACTTGAAATTCTCTATTGTTGCTGTTTAATAAGTAACAAACACAATGCCAAATTCGTGAGAGAAACAACAACTGACATAAAAAAGTTCCAAATCCTAAAAGTGACATTCCATGTTTTTCCTGTCATGTTTCTATGCAAAAAATCCTGACAACAGCAAAGTAAAACTGCATAGCAATCATTCCATATCTGTACATGTAATTTTCTCAAATAGCAAATGATAGATTTGAGATTAGAATACACAGGCGACCCACAGAAATGCAGATATTTATCTTACTTCAAATGATGGCCAGCTAAGCCAACATTAGCCTATTGGCATCATGACTTTCCCAGTCCCAAGTTGGTGGAAACTGAACCATAACTTGTAGACCATTTCAGTCAGTTCTCATTCGAATGTGTCACAAAAACACCCCTTAGTTAGTTACACTCTGGGTGATTCTGTTAGTTACTGAATGTGGGGCTTGGTGAGATGTGGCCAGTGGTTCTTGCACATGAGACGTGGCCAGTGGTCCTTTGCAAGGTCTGCTGGACCATGCTGTCACATCCGAGCACATAGCGAGGCTAGATGTTTGACAGAGAGGCCACCGCACACCCCAGTGCTTCTGGCTGGAGGGAGATGGAAATCAAGTGCGGGGGTGTGTGGGGTTGCCTGTAGAGCTTAGAGCTGTAGATGTGGATACCCCACCACCACCATCCCTCCCCTCCGCACACTCACCCAGCCAATGCCTTACAGCCCCCATCACTTTGCATCAGTCTGCCACCCCTCGATATAAATAGGATGGCCGTCCCTCAAGCCACAAACAGCAGTTTGGGCCAGCCACCCAGAAGCTCAGATGCCTGGAAGAAACTCGGACAGCATCAGCCTGTTGGCACGCCACACTTTTTCTCCCTCCCTCTCAGACTCTGTTTCTCCGTCTTTCTCTTTTATCTTAAACTCTTTGTCATTTGTTCTCACCCTTCACTTCTCCATGTTTGTCCTCATATGCCGTAAATATCATAAGTCCCTTTTCCCTGAGAAATAAACCAATTTGTTTGTTTTTGGATGATGTTTTTTTTTATTATCTTTTAAATCTAACCTACAATATTATGCTAACATACAACTAACATACACCATGTTTAGATTTAAATTACGCATTTAAAATGGTTTGGGCAAACCATAGGCGACTTCACACTTTCATTTCACTATCGTTCAACAGCGTGGCAGTGCGCATCGATTTGGTTTTACCAATTCTGTCATGCAGCAGTCAAACAGAGACCCATGTCGCCACCTAGCGGTTACATTTAAGGTGAACAACCAGCGTAGACTTTTAACAAGTATAGCAGTCTTCTAGCTTCATCACATCACATCTCTGTTCTAGTTTTTTAATAGTCTGGAAGTTGCAAGGAATTTTTAAACAGGGAATCTGGCAGTAGATGTTGATCTATGACTCTAATGTCACTAAAGCAAAAATAATGTATCCATTAGGAAGACAAATTGTCCTAGACTAGGCCTACTTCTAAATCCCATTGCCTATGGATAGCAACGTGTTTGAGACGGCGAACACACGCCTCTCACTTATGAGTGATGCATAAACGTCGGACGTGAGAAGGCCTTACCAGAGCCCGTTTACGGTCTTTAAACAGAACAGACAAGAAAATAGAGATACTGGCAGTTTGTAAGGATACCTTTATGTCATAGAAGGACCCCGAACAGCCAAGATGGCTGCGCCCAGAGAAATAAACGGGGAGTTTGAAAACTGGTTAAACGAACGATTAGATGCCCTGGAAGTAGATAGAGATGTATATGGAGTTTACATTCATGGTGTTCTTCAAGAAGAGGAGAATGATGAAGAAAAGACAGACGCATTACGAGGCATTCTGTCCGCATTTCTGGTCAGTGCATGCCGGGCGGGCATGTCTTGTGGACTCGCAGCCTAGCTAAGTTAAATGAACAGCATGAAATGTGCCCTGTGGTCTAAATTGTAAACAGATACTACATTTTAACTTTTTACTTTAATTAGGAGCATCTTACTTACACTTATTATAAACTTAATAACAAGACATAACGGTACTATCCTAATATAGCTTAATCAGCAATGTCCGCTCAATAAATGTAAATGTAATTCATATCTCTCTCAAGATACTTTAGCGTACATACAGTAGGTATCGTATTTGGAACATCATTAATAAAGGCACTATTTTTAGCATTCAGAGAGCCGCCTTCCTTACAGGGGTTCTACGCGTGCTTCCCTTTTTGGTCATTCCCATGACCGTGATCTATGTTGAACATTTGGTGCTGTGAGTGTTTATACCACTAACGTTAACTGAGAAAATATTGTGCTGTCCTGTCCACAACTACACCCCCTGAAAAACTGATGGGCAAATGATGCCTTCAGACCTCCAGATCTACTACTTCACGTTTTAATAGTTAGACTATGTGTTGCAGTTGCATGCAAAACGAAAACTCTCACGTGAAACATAAATTATTTGTCGTCAACAGGAAGATGATGCATTAGAGACAGTCTGTAAGGAGATCATAAAACAATGGACCGACTGCTGTGCCAAAGCTGCAGTTACTCAGGACAAGGCAGATGGTATGGACCTGTGTTTTTTGTTTTTGGCATATATTATGTCTGATGTCTTTCAAGGAGAAAAAAATTAAGAAACTGATTGTTTCACTTTGTGGTAGTATTTCTATGTAGCCTAGCCAATGTGACCAATAAACAATGTTGAGTTCCTCAGGAGTTTGGTAGTTTATACTCGTACAAGTGGATGGCTTGATTACTAGGTTTGTGACGTGCTTTCTCACTTCTTGTCTGTGGTGCCTTTCAGCGGAGGTTCAAGCCATTGCTAGCCTGATTGAGAAGCAGGCTCAGATCGTTGTGAAGCAGAAAGAAGTGTCACAGGAAGAGAAACGACAGAAACAAGCCTTGCTAGAACAGTATGCCAATGTTACTGATGAGGAAGAATATCCTTTCTGTGTTTGCATTTGTCTGTAGACCTTGACTTGACCTGACCATTTTTGTTGCTTAACTGTGTTCATAATGAATATTTTTTGAGTAGGCTACACATGATTGCATTTATGTTACATTTTATATGGGATCTCTTCTTATCACTTAACAATTCAAATTGACCAAAGATCACTATAAAAGGAGAAAACCTGTGGTGTGGCCACAATCATTTCATGGCCTCAATCCATGGTGGGTAGTGGTACACCTGCAAACAGTAACTATGAGAGGCAATTGCGGCATCCTCCAGAGATGATATGCAGGGACTATCCTTGGACTTAACAATTGTCTCACCCATAAACTATAAAGTAAAACAAAAAAAGGTATATAATTTTAGTTTCTACAATGCAGTTTTCCTTCATATTTTTTCCTTTTTTTCAGAAAAAAAAAAAATCCAGATCTTTATATTTTTATCAAATTTTTACATTCTGGGAAAAATAAAATAGTATATGCAGTTATGCACAATAATTTGGAACCCAGTGTACATATGTTTGAATTTACATGTAGGTATCTGTGTACTCTTTAGACACAGTGAGTAGTATGGCAGTTTGGTAGTATGATTGTGCTGTACTGTACTGTGGGTTTCCTTAATACTTGCACTGAAGATGAAGAGGAACAGCCTGGAGCTATGGCCATCCCCAGCGAGAAATGTATCCTTTGCAGTGGCCTACTACTGTGCTCATTTGTAATATTCTGTGACTCGCACTGTATGACTTGCATTAATGTCAATTAGCCTGTGAAATTGGATGTTCTTGACTGGAAAATGTCAGCCCTCTTTAAGAACACTAATGTGGAGGATGTGCTGAATCGAAAGAAACAGCAGCGGGAGCAAGCCAAAGAGGACGCCCAGAAGAAGAAAGAACAGGACAAGATGCAGCGGGAAAAGGACAAGCTATCCAAGCAAGAGCGCAAAGACAAGGAGAAGAAACGTACACAAAAAGGAGAGCGCAAAAGATAAAGCATCCAGATGGGACATAAGTTAAGACTACAGCTGATCAAAAGTAATGGACTACTCAGATATCACCTCAATTGCCATTTTGCTAGAACAGAAATAAACTATTTCCAGAAGCTTGCTTGTGCTTGGCTGGACTGGAAGGTATTTTACATGTTTTATCGGGGGGCTTCCATGTCACATTTAAGTGCGCTTTTAGTGCACCCTTGAGTCTGCTGTCAAAGCCAACAGGCAGAAAGTATATATTTTTTTCTGCCATGATGCTCACAGAAATATCAATAGGAAATTTTATACAGAATAACTTCAGGGTGACAATATGCATGTATCATCTCTCTCTGCCTTAAGTGCATATATGATAGCTGTATTGATAGTAACTGTCATTTTTGTTGAGCTAATGGGTGATTAGAAGGACTTTGCTTCTAATGATTAGTTTCAGCCTGACAGAAAAGGGGGAACCTGTTTTTGTAAATCCATACATATTGGAGATAAAATATAGTATAATCAACTCTGGAGATACTATCCAGTCTTTTTTTTTTCCTTTTTAAAACCTGTTCCCATTGACCCCCACCTTCCTAACTCAAATTCAAAACCTGATAGAAGAAAATGTAATGATGACAGTAAAAGGTGTTGGAAATCGCTGCAACTTGGATTGTTAAATTTTCAGAGCAGAATGTTGATTACCTGCATGTATTGTAGTGGTAGGATATGGGACCTAGAAAATCAAGCTGCCGATTTTTTTTTTTTTTATGGGATTTACACATTAAGTTTTTCACAGTGATTTCTTACCAGATACACTGACATTTTGAATAATTATTATTCATTACAATGATTTGTTAAATAAGATGTTTTAAGTAAAAGTAAATTAAAACATTAACTTGAACAGCTGTGTATCTGCATTGTGATTAAAACAAGGCAGCTTTCAAATGAGTCTTGCCCTGGAGTTACTCACATAGACCATTTACTGGAGGCAGAATAGTCTTTAGTTAATTAGGAGATGCATACATTATTTTTGAACAAGAATACACAGGTCAAGCTTCAATGTTTTGTAGTAGTAAGAATGTGTTATATGTGAAATTAATTTAATGGTGATCTGATCAAGTTCAACTGCATGGAATGGGGTTGCATTGTTTTCACTTGTTTGACTGTACTTCATTTGTGCTGGTTACAAGAAACACAAATTGATGGAGAGTCGTCGGTGCCCCAAGCCTTGTAATGTACGTGCTGATGCACCGTATAAAGAATTATGTTAAAGGAAAGGTGAGGCTGAAACTAAGGAAAGTATGGCAGACAACTGATGTGTGCTCTGTCCCACCACATCAGCAGACTTCTGTCCCTTCAGCCCCCCCCGAAAGAGATCGTAATCCTTTTGAATATTTTTTATTCTGAATGGTTTTATATGTAAAACAAAGTGATCAAAGAACAATTGTGTTTTGTGTGTTTATTGAAGTAACTAATTACAAAAGGTTCTGAAAGGCATGAATGCACAACAGATTTTTTTTTAAATGCAGGGTTTGAACAGAAATGGATGGGTTGGTTTACTTAATTGATCACAATTGAGAAATTACACTCCTTGTCATTGCTGACCACTAGGAGAAAAGAGATGATTCCAACATTAACAACAAAGAAATACAAACACTTCAACTCAGATGTCATGAATATATCTGGGATACTCTGGTGCACCATGCATTGATGAGCCCCTAATAAATAAAGTGTGGGTTCCTCCAGGAATCAACTTTCATCATCTGATTATTTTCTCAGGATTCTCACAATTATTAGTGGTACAGAAACACACAAAAACCTGGATGTTAAGAAACATTCCAATAAATACATCAAGGAAAGAAAATGACAAATCACACCATGAATTATTCATAAATACTGCCTTAAATAATTACTACTCAATTGGTGTTATCTCTTTCATATTTGTGTATATATAAGACACCAATGGCTAATAGAACATTAATTGTAGGTCTAAAGTTATTTTAAGATAAATCAATAACAGAAACAAATTTGATGTTTAAACTTGTGTCCCTTGAATTGCCAGTTTCTCGTGGGATACCCTTCATTAAACGCTTATTTCAGTGCCTTATTGGTGCTGTTATCCTTCCCAATAAACTTTCTGTGATCCTCTGCACTACCCCTCAATTTCAGTCTTTAAAACCCTTTTCGCCTCAAAATTCACATATCTTTCAAGTCCCTCTACTATTCACATAGACATATGCACATGCATACATGGTACTACTCTGGTCATGTTTCACTGAGGATTCACCAGATTTCACTGCGATTTGGGATCTCACAACCAGCATAATGAAGTTTGTTCTTCATTAAATGTCACTGAACAATATCTACTTACCTAACACAAGATGCAATATTATTGTACAGACATTGTCAAACTAATTAATCAATCTAAAATGAGCTGCGACTACCTAACTCTTCTCCTTGAGACAGCGGCCTTGTCACTGAGCAAGGGGGCTAAAATACAGCAGTGATCCTGTCCAGGTGGATCTCTGTGGCAGGGTAGACGTCTGCCTCGGAGCTCTCCAGACCATGGCTGTTCTTGGGTAAGGTCATCTGCAGGGCGCACCACAGGGCAGTGCGGGACTTCCTGGTGCTGCTAGTCAAATCCCTGAGGGCCACGGCCAAAAGAACGGTGTCTGAAAATGCAAACAACCAAACAAAGCATGTAAGGCACTGGCTCTGGTGCTGAATCCTTGAAACCATGCTCTTGGCTACTCTAGATGACCATCACTTCTGAGCCCTTGTGTTATGTTAGGGATAGTGCTCTGCAAGGAGGCCATACAACTCTCTGAGAGAGTTTTGAGAGCCTGAAGTCTGCAAAGGCCTCTTGGTAGTTACAGTAGTCTGTTACAGTTTTTCTCAAATGCTAAAACACATCTCACAAACATTTCCTCCATGTTCCCCAATGTCTAAACACAACACATAAGCTACATAAACACAACCACACCTTCTCATTTCAAAACTCAAACTTTCACACCAAAAGAGCAGCTCGAAGCTTTCTAAAATGTAAACACTATACACATCAATACACACTACAGCAAAACAATTGAAAACTCAATGCTCAATTTGTGAGAAGGTTCTTTGTTTCATAACTGCCAACGCATGTTTATAGAAAACAGTAACGGATCTTCTTAGATCTCTGCAGAGAATTAGGCATTTAGATTTTTGAGTTTCGTATGAAGAGTATAAATCTACAGAAAATTCTGCATGTACACTATTGTAACACAAGTACATGTAAATGCAAAAACAGAATATATTGCACGACAGTAGGCCTACTCTTGAAAACACGATCATTTTTTACTTACTTTAATCACACCACAATCACTGTGCGGCATCATGTTGCTGAGCTGCATCGGGACACATCACCTCATTTACATCGCAGGCTATGATACTGTAATGGTGGCCAAGGTGAACCTACACGAGTTTGGACGGACTCTTATTCCTGCTTCAGCCATTGTCGTGCCAGGGACAATTACATGGTCAATGACTATTGCTCGCATCTTGTCCATAATGATGGTGCGAGGTTGTCTTGCTCTCCCTCCTGGACCTTCTCCTCTCCCTTGTAGAGGATTCTCATAATGTGAATTGTGTCTTCATGTTAAATGTGTTTATGATATAGGAATATGATGGCTAGATTTAGTATATGTGTTTAGACCACTGGTCATTTGGGTTAGAGGATTGGCTTTTGTGTTTTAGCATTTGAGAAAAACTGTAATATGCAGCATTATAAAGAGCCATGTAATATAAACCTCTAATGCCTGTGTACCTAACACTGTACATTTATGCTTTCCAAGCCTTAACAGAACACTTTCACTTAGACAACCAAGTCCTAAATCCCCCATTTCTAGCCATACATATCTTTCACATGACCATGTAACTGGCCATTTCCATTATGTTCTGTGGTGTGTGAGTGTGAGTATGAAGTAGCAGACCCATCAGGCTCCACCTTACCTCTGTCCTCATTAAGTAGAGTGGCCCCGGGTCTCTGGCGCGAGCCCCCATTGCCAGTGCTGCCGCTGCAGAGCAGCTCCTCTCTGCGGCGGGCCTGGGTGGTGTAGATGGCCTCCAGGTGGCGGTCCAGCGTGGTGCAGATGTTGGCATGCAGCGGAACACTCCTCAGCCGCTCCATCCTCCCCAACAGACTCATCACCTGACCCAGTCACAGCACACACATTACTGGCAAGGAACTCATACTTGGGTATGTCAGTAACTAATAAAATGAACCGAAACAACAGAGTTTCAATGACAATTGGAATCTCATTTCTGTTTCCCTTGAAGGGGTTGGATGGAGCCACCGGCCACATTGTGCCTATACCTTAGCTTGCTCTCTCAGCTGGTCTACAACAAGGCGATCCACTCGGGAGGGGTTGTGAGGGACCTTGGGCAGGGGGTTGCTTCCTCCCACTGATATGCGTTTCCCTGGGTAAGCCTTGGTTAGGACACCCTCAGACTGTAGGACAAAAAGGTTATTTTACTGACTTGCCACAGCTGGTCAGACAAAGTCAAATCTAATGTCTCAAATCAGCCAGACTCATCTGCCTTAATAAACACAGATTCAACAAATAAATTGACTAAATAATTGGTTCACATTTTTTTTTACTGAACTGCAACAGGTGCTTGTCAGAGATTGAGGATACATTTTTAACCCTAAGCAAGCACAGCTGCCATGTCTGTATGCTCACCTTTTTTCGCTCTTTCTCGAGGAGCTTCCACTGCTCATAACACTCCTCCAGATGCTGGTGGAGCTGATTGGTGGCACCTCCACGACTGCCCCTACCCAGCCTAGAGCCCCGGAGGGCAGAGAGGAATCCTGGGAGCGATCCATCCCCTCCTGCAGCCAATCCCATGGCCTCCTGCAAGTAGGGGTTAAAGCCTGTGCCCTCTCCCTCGGGTGTGAGTTCGCCAAAGTCCATGAGGGAGTTGTAGGGGTGAGTGGAGCGGGAGGGGTGGGAGTTGCACCCTCCCTGTCTCAGGCCGCCTACGGGTGGGTAGAGCAAAGGCAGAAAGGGTGCAGGCTGCTGAGCCTTCACTTGGGACCCGTGCTGGAGGCCTTGAGGCCCGTACAGGCTGCCCAGGAGCTCCAAGTAAGGATTCTGCAGTAGACCCTGCTTCTTGTCAACATATGGGGGTTTGGTCTTACCCTCCATGAAGCACTGGGGGGCACAGGCATCGGTGGCCAAGGCAGTGCTATGCATCCGTGACTTTTCTGTGTGGGGATCAATGTCAGGCCCATCTCCAGCTCCACCATTGCACTGGCCCCTTCTCTGGCCCTCCATGCTGCTGCATCCGGGCCCCTGCGCCGGGTGGCCCTGAAGGCTTGCTCCCATATCTCCCTGGCTGTAGTCGAGCATGCAGCTCTGACCATGGCCTCTCTGCAGCTGCTGCGCAGTCAACAGTGAGCGAAGGTCAGTAGCAGAGGGAGCTTGAAACCTGGGCATCCCATCCCTGGACATCCCATTGTGCCCTCCCATTGTGTCGGGTCTGGCCATCTGTTTGGTTTGGTACTGGTTTGCTTGTGCATACAGTGACACATACTGGCTGAGGTTGGGCTCATTGGCAGTGCTGCTACTACTAGTGCTGTTCTTGACTGGCTGGGGTGAGGGTAAGGTCTGATAGTAGTCGCCATGCTGTTGCTCTGGTCCCATGTAGTCTTTGGAGTAGTAGTCGCATGGAGGGGTCAGACTCTTCCCCAGGCTGGCACCACGCTGATCCTCAAAGTTCCTTTGCACATCTCTCTTAAACTGCAGAGCTGGAGGGATGCGGGGATACAGGAGGTTTTTCTGATCAGCCGCGTCATTCTCATAGTGCCGGTGGTTCATCTGTCTGTTTGGGGGGAGCTCATGGCAGAAGACGCTTTCCTGCTCCCCCGTCATCATGGCCTGCATGTTTGCCGCCAGTTTGCTCACGTCCTGCATGGAGAGAGGCCTCTGCACCTTGGACTTGGCACGGCCCATGCTGAAATCCTCCACATAATCACCAAAATATGAATCACTAGGTCTGCCCATTGTTGGACCGCAGCTAGGCTGCAGTGCCCCAGCCACCCCACAAAGGTCCTTGTCTTTCATGGCAATGTCGAACTCATGAGCCTTTCCTGAACGGGCCTTGGTCGTGTAGGGGCCAGCTCCAGAGGGCAGCTCTAAGCCCGGAGGCCTGGGCAGCTCCGTCTCCATCATAGGATAAGAATGAGCATCCCCGTTGCAGGATGAGAGGAGCCAGAGAGGGTCACACTCAAAGTCACTGAGATGCTGGAGGCAGTCTGCTCGGAGCTGTGCATCCTTGCCTGTGAGCTGTCGCAAAGCTTTGACCTGTGGATCATAGAAGCCAAGTCCCGACTGGAATCCTGCGTTAAACTGCATCTTCAGCTCTGGGGTAAGGTACTGTTGCAAATTGTTCTGTGCAAGGGTCTTAGGAGACCACATGCACTTCAGACTGCTTTGGGTCCTAGAAAATTAAACAAAACAGAGATTAAATTTGAGATAAAATTATATTTCATGCTATTGTTGCTTCTCTTATTAATTATTTTCAGTGAATTAGTGTATCTGCAGTGACTTTAAATGAACTGAAATTAAAACTATGATTATTTCTACAGATGAATCAAGCATGGAATCATGTGGAAATTAAATTCAGTGTCATATAATTGTTACCTTTATATTGTATAGCTAGACCTTTGAAACTATACTGATGCCCCCTCCCCCCTGGGTTTCCCCTGATTAGTGGCTGTATACTGATAAAATAATTTTACTTACTCATCTGCAAAATTGGTATCAAACTGATCAGCCTCTTCCAAAATATTAGAAACCAGGCCATACAGATCAGCCTCGCTTTCACAGTGGTTTGCTTCTACATGGCTCCTTAGGATCAAAAACACATATTTTGGTGATCTACATCAATACTCACATAAACAAAATATTGAGTTAAGAATGGTTATAAGTATATACCTTTCAAAAATATTTCTGGGACTGTTCTGAGCACAATCCATAAATTTGTGGTCATCTGAAGCTGCCCATGGAGTGCAAAAGTTTGCCTCCTCAGACAGAGAGATATCTGGTAACGGGTGGGGCTGAGGCAGCAGCCCAATATCTAGAAGGCTGGCCTGAAGACATTTTGAGAACAAATCGGATTATGTTATAGCCTAAAAATGTGTTGATTGTGAGCAGCATATTTCTTATACTGTACATTGAAGAGGGACACAAACAACAAACTATTAGATCAAAAACACTTAATTGTTAAATTTTAAACAACGCCATACTCTTATGGGTAAATCTTATTTGCTCAGTAAATAATCAAGATCCACACTGGTGATCAAACAATAAATTTATTTTAAAAGTCAGAGAACATCTTCATAACTCCAATCCAACTGTAATCTCACCTGGTTCTTCTGAGTAGAGAAGTAGGAGTCTGATCCAGACATAGCATTGTGGAACCGATCAAAAGCCATTCTTGAACCACAAAAATTCCCCCTTAACTGGCTTTTCAATGCATTATTTCCCTGAGAGAAATTGATACTTGTTAACAAAAGGGAATTCTGCTTTTCGTCTATAACCACATGGAACCGAATGCATTTGATAAAGTTTTACAAGATGGACGAAATATTCCCCAACACAAAATGGTAGCCTTCCACGTAACTGTTGGCTAGCTACGTTCACATGCTGTGTTTGCAGTCATGAGTCAATGGTCACTAACGTTCGTATTTCATTAGAATGTTAGCAATAGAGCTCTTGTCTTAGAGAACATGTACATCACTAACTTGTAAAGTTAATTATGCAGATAAATGCCATTTATTAATGCCATAACATTTTCATCCAAACACTTAATCTAGTACTAATCCCTTTAGAAGGCTTCCATATTCTATAGTAGTCTGTGGAAAGCAAGGAAAGATAAGGTAATTATTTTTCCTGGCTAGCTTGCTAAGGGTTAGCTGTTAAAATGTTGGGTATTCAGCATTGCTTACCTCCATTAAAATGTTCTAAGGCAAAATCGTTGAAGAAGTTCTTCACAGGTAAATCCGTCGAATTTATTTCCACGATTATTAAATGTTCAACAGAAAAAAAAAAATACTCTGACAGAATTAAACAAATAAAAAGACTACAGAACCTAGCCCTCTCGAGCTTCTCAAGTAAACTTTTCCGTTTGATTGGCAATGGCATTGACTGAGCCCTCGCGAAGAGAAGTGTTCTGACAGAAAGTTTTCTGCTCTGATTGGTCGTTAACTATTTCTTGCCTCCAATGACTGAGTAGGCAGCATGATAAACATCATAGCAACACTGGAAAAGAATCATCCTCTCTTGTAGTAAAAAAAAAAAAAAATTAGAAGAATGGTACATTTACAGTAGCAGTGTTCTTTCTTGACCCCAAGTTAAACAGTAGCACAATTCAAATTCATACATGGTGGATCTTGTTACCATAAAATAGTAAAATAGCGGATAGTGCAGAGTCATGGGCATTCCACTTGAGGGGCTTCATTTAGGATTAGGCTACATTTGACAGGCAATGTATCTGTGAAAAGTTAAAGGTAGGCAAAAGAACTTCGCAAACGACCTGTGGTGGGATGTGCACTTTTGACGAATCACCAGAATCCGTAGAAGTTGTTGTATGGTGCGGATTGGGAGGGAAGCATCGCAAATGGCGTTGACCAGCCCACCATCCAGGAAAGACAAAAGATGACAGCAAGCAAATTTAACAGAGGCAGGCTTTGCATTATGGAGCTAATGTGTCAGACATAGGCCTACTGAAGTTTTGGTAGCCTCTTATATGTCCTAAATCTAGTCTTATCTAAAGTGCTGCACGCAACTTTTTTATTAACTGGTGACCAAGACAACGGCTAGCTATTTGGTAAAATGTAAACTAGAATGGCTGCCACATAATATGTGCAACTCAAGAAAAAAAGTTCACAGCTGTTGTGTGAAACTTGTGTGAAATAGTCTGGTTTAAGGGGGGATTCAAGACACTTTCTGGAAGACAAATGGAGGCTGCATATCCCAGTCACAGCGGTGAGCTACAACTCAAAACCTATCTGCAGGCATGAAAGCTGCCAGGACCTATACAAAGACACTCCTGGGGTAGGAGTGGATATTGATGGTTCATAGGGCTCAAACAGGTCTACTTCTAATTTCAATGATGATATGACGTCAGACTTATAGAAAACATTTATCCTGCACCTGGACATTTGATCACCACTGTCTCTGATTCTGGCCATGATCCAGAATTTAGCATAATCTTAGATTCACCTCTGGAACCAGACCCAGATTCCAACACGACATCAGATTTATTTTCTGAATCCATTTTAATGTCCAAAACCATTCAGAAGGACAGTTTAAGCCCTCAACCTATCAAAGCACTTCAGGGCCTTTTCTCAAAACTCTACCCACTTTCAGGAGTCAGTCCTGAAGGCATTCACAGGGCATTATTAAGGAGCCTGTTGACCTGGGCTCTGAGGAAGTAGTCCAGACAAACAGACTCTCAACAACTCTCTCCAGACAACCATGATTTAACATCAGACAGTCATGAATTAATGACACCTGAAGTTTCTGCCCCAAACACCATGGAGCAGCAGAAGACAGCTGGAATGCCTATCAATGTTAAGGGAGTACTCAAGCTCCCCCACATCTTACCAGGTTCTGAGGATGTACTCCAAAATTCAGTCCATCAAAGGAACCTGGACAGAATAAGTTGTGAGCCACTGGAATTGAAGACAAATATTTGTACAGCAATCAAGAACATTTTGCCATCCATCCTGCTTGGCTGCAATAAAACTGGCTCAGGGCTGGAGAAGGAGGGCAATACATGTAGAATAAAAAAACTTTGTATTAACAACAACAGGCAAAAATGAGCCTCTTAAATTCACACCCACCTCTGTAGTAACAAGCCAGATGACTGAAACATGTCCAATAGCTTTAGTGAAGGGAGGTGATTCAGAGGCTAAGATAAGTAAGCCTCAGCCACAGAAGTCAAGCATAGACAGGACCCGGGTTAGGAGGCGTGCATCCAAGGAGGCTGTACATGTACGGAAGAAATCTCAACAGCCTACACAACCACCAATTCCAGCTGAAAGAGAATCAACCTCAAAACTACGTTGTGTGCATATTGCTGAGGAATCACACAGACACAGCACTCATACTACATCAGTGCCCACTGCAGGGCCTGCTCAGCCCCAAGAAAGAAGGCGTGGCACCATGCAGTCTCAGTATAGTAGGCAACACACCAGTCAGGCGATTCAAGAATCAAGCACTTATGTTCAAACCACAAGGCATGTTTCTAAACCTCATCCTTTATTAGCGTCTAACAGTGCTGTAGTAAAAGACTTCAAGAAAACACCTAATGAAGTTCAACAAGCTGACTCACGAAAAGCTAAGGCCAAGGAAAGTGCAGGTACTGTGAAACCTGAGAGAAAAGGTCGTCAAACCGTGTTAGATAAAAACTCAAGTACTGACACAAACAGAAGACAAAGCTCTATATCTAGTGAGACAATCCCAAATCAGTTTCAGCAGTCTTGGTCAGAATCACTGGAGGAAAGAAATCCTGGATCCACAGACAAGGCTCAGTCCAAGAAGTCAAATAAGCAACGAAACACTATATCCCATATGGCTAAAACTTACAAGCCAGTACATAAATCAAACAAAGATCAGACCAGCCATAGCAACATTAGACATAAACTCAGAACTATTGAATATACATAGAAACACTCAAAGGCCAGTTGGTGTGGTGCAAGGTCAAGCACATGACAAGGGGCAGAAGTTGGATAAACAAATAATCCAGTCAAAAAAAGCCTGCATCAAAGCGAGCAAAGCCATAATGGAATGTTCAGACAGAGTTATAGACAATCAAAGGAGATGTTGCACTGTGGAGAAAGCCATGTTGTTTTACATGACAAAAAGAAATTCCTACAACCCATAGAGAGTACCAGTGTGATATCAAATGAAGTTACCTGCATTGAGATATCCGAATCACAAAGAGCCCGAGTTGAGCAGTGCTCTAATGACACATTCAAAGTATTCCACCTGCTTGAAGATTCAAAAAGAGGAGAGGAAAGGAACACCAATACGCAGGACTGCAAAGATGAGTATCCAAACCAAGTAGGTCCAGAGTCAAATGGATACCAAAACCCAAACAAAAACAGGAAATTACCCTTCCCTGAGGATCTGAAGCAACAGGAGACCTTAAAGTTGGAAACTAATGCTCAGATCGTATCATCTAAGTCACAGTGTTATCTAAGTTTTATTTCTGATCAACATCAAGCCAAAGTTACCATCAGCTTACAGGATTTTGAGGGATACATCAGCATTTCAGATGACTTGGTTGACCTTCCAAATCAAGATGCATTAGAGGAAATGAAAGCTTTAAGCGAAAGTTCTATCAGGAAGACTTTTGTTATGTCATTAATTGCATGCCCAATCAAATGAACTCACATAGACCCACCTAACAGGTACGCTCTTGCTGTTTCAGGCTCAGCGAAACTAAATTCCCTCCTCCCTCCCCACCACCGCCAGATTGGTCCCTGTCCTCTGTCCAGGGGGAAGGCTCTGCCCCCTGCCAGCTGTAACCAGGCAGGATCTGCTGAGTCCAGATATGCAAAATCCTGGACCATGGACGGGGCCAATGCCAAATACTGTTATCTATTTTGCTTTGTAACCAAATCAGTTATCTGATTAAATATTTGTTCAACATCTTATTCTCTGAATTCTCTTAATGGGAGAACTATTGCCTGAGACTCAGGCTAAAGGTGAAGAAATGGTATTCTGTCATAAATAACTTTGTGAATGAGCCGTAATAGATGAACAGCTATTCTTAATGGTATTTACTTTTGCCAGACTTAATACCTAAGCAGGTGACCAGAAACCCAGCAAGCTCCATCATTGAGACTGAACTCAACGTCACTCAAGACACAGATATCAATCCAAACTCAGAGAAGATCCAGCTGTTTCAGGACATCACTTATGAAAATGGTATTATTATGTAAAGCAATGAATTCATTTACAAGTACAATTCCATTCACACATAGGTTACAACTAAGGTAAGTTATATTGTATATATAGATATACCACGTATCACATCTGTATTTGAAATAAATTATGTATTTAAATAACAAATTAGGGCCTCTCCTTTTTTCTCCTTTCTTCTCTTTATTTGTTTTACAGTGTCCATACCAGAGGAGATAATCTTGGATGCTGAAGATGATGGTATAATTATTTAAAAATGATCAATCAAATGTAAAATATCAATATTATTCAGTCTCATTACATTTATCAGTTAATCTAGACTCTACATTGTAAAATCCTTTAAATGCTCTAATAGGTTTTTAGAAATAGACATATATATCAAACCATGGATGTATTCTTTTTTTTTTTGTCAAAATTCAAAAATTGTATACGCGACATGTTTGACAATTTTCTTGCTAGTGTCTACATTTATATTTACATTTATGCATTTAGCAGACGCTTTTATCCAAAGCGACTTACAAAACGAGGATAACAATCAAGCTACATAGCAGAAACCTTAAGGAGCATAGTGCTAGGGGATAGTGCTTCAGTTCATTTTAGTGCTAGGATAGAAGATGTTCTCTGAATAGCTGGGTCTTTAAGAGCTTTTTGAAGGCCTCCAGAGATGGCCCTGTTCTGATTGTTTTTGGTAGGTCATTCCACCAGCGTGGGACGACACATGAGAAGAATCTGGATTGCCTTGGGCGAGGTGCCGGGACTGCCAGTCGACAGTCATTGTAGGACCGGAGTTGTTGGGGGGTAGCTTGAGCCTTTATGAGAGCGCTTAGATAAAAAGGGGCAGATCCTCTAAGCACTTTGTAAGTCAGCATCAGTGATTTTAATTTGATGCGAGCCGCCAGAGGCAACCAGTGGAGCTCGATTAGCAGAGGGGTGACATGCGTCCTCTTCGGCTGATTGAAGATGAGACGTGCCGCAGCATTTTGGATCATCTGAAGTGGCTTGACGGCACAGGCAGGAAGTCCTGTCAGAAGGGCATTGCAGTAGTCAAGGCGTGAGAGGACCATCGTTTGAACCAGCAATTGGGAGGCTTGTTGAGTTAGGTATGGTCTGATCTTTTTGATATTGAATAGAGCGAAGCGGCAGGCCCGGGCAACAGAGCTCAGTGTCTATCACTGAGCAGTTAATGACAGACTCCATCACTGTGAGTGATCTCTCCACTGTGGATACAGAGGATATCGAGACAAAATTAAGAGGGATTCAGCAGGCCCTTAACATTGCTGATGACGGTATGATTTGAAATTAGGGAACCATTCATTTTCATACTACATAAATATAGACTACTCCAGACTAAATATAGACTATAAGTCCAAGTACTGACAAACAACAAATTCTTTTGTTAGTATCAGTACCGGAACAACTAATAGAAGACAATAACACAAATGAAGAAAATATCAATCTGATTAAGCACAGCTTCGAAGATGATGGTATGATTCTCTTTTAAGTAATTATTGGCATTTACAGTGTTTTGCAGAGATTTGAGCCTATTGTTTCTTTATAGTGTCCATTGCTGAGCAGTTAATCTTAGATATTGATGACATTGTCACGGAGGGCAACCATGGCTCTGCTCAGCTCCACATAGAAGACATCCAAACAAAGCAGGAGATAATGCTGTTCCGGGACACTAGTGATGATAATAGTATGACTTCTAAAGTAACATCTACAGTGTCTTTCCACACATACTGTAGTTGCAGACTATCAGAAAGATGGCTGAGTGTACTGAAAAATGATCTGTGAAAGCGATAAGATGTCTGACTTCAAAAACCCTTTTCGTTTTATTAAACTCATATTAAAGTTAGATATATTGAGGTTTATAGCCGTGGAAGTTGTTAACTGTGTTAATTGAAATCTTTTCACTGTGCCACTAAAGATTTCATCACTGGGACTGATACATCCTCTATGGACACTAAAGACATCCAGATAGAACCAGAGGAGAGAATGCTAGTCCAGGACAGTGAACCTGATGCTGGTAGGCCTGATAAATGCACAGTCCCATAGACACATACGAGAGCTCACTCAAATCATGGATATGTAGCAAGTGTAATATAGACTCAATAAATTCTGTACATACAGTATGGCAGCGTCAGGCTTTTTCAAGTTCAAGAGCCTTGCTTGCAATAAACAACAAACTTGACTTTTGTGCTTCGTGAGGGCAAGTTGTTTATGCTCATTTATCTCCTGTCAGTATTCATACCTGAGCAGCTAATAACTGATCCTGTTGACTTCATCATTGAGACCAGCTTCAAGGATTATGGTCCAGATGAAGATACTGTGTGTGTGTGTGTGTGTGTGTGTGTGTGTGTGTGTGTGTTTACGTTAACACTTTTACACTGCACATCAAATACACCCAGATTCGATTCTGTCTTTTTTCGATTGGATATTTACATCTATTTTAAATGTTCCTGTTATGTAAGTACATAGCAAAACACCAGTAATTAATTTACCTTTTTTTATTATTCACCCTCATAACTTCTGTGTTATATTCAGTAATGTATTATATGCATTGATCATGTTGGGTAGAGAACACAACATTCCCTTCTTATGAATAACATTATATCATTGTGTGTGTATGTGAGGGGGGTTTAGATTTGCTTAAGTCACATAGTCCTCAAATTTAAAGGACTGTGGTTGTCACTCATGTGGTACAGAGCCTGCATGTAAGGGGAAGCAAATGTATGATCTCATCAGCCATGATCTATTTATTACTGTCTGACAGAAAATAGGTTCTTTTACTTGTCTTATGATAAGCAATTGCTTGTATAATAGCCTGTGTGCCTTAGAATAGAAAGGGACTTCCAGACTCCACCACAGGAATCAGTTTATGACTTTTTTCATCAGTCCTAACTGGAGATGGCAATGCCAGGAGACATTAATTGCTAAGATTGTGTCTAGGAGTTTCGTCCTTGGGGTAAACCAGCCTCCATTTGAGGGTGTTTCCTGGCTTCAAGTAGAATGTTGTGCTTGCTGAAGATTCTCCTTAGTTTGTCAGATAATCCAAATAGTAGTGGAAGACCATGTGTTTCCCTCTGTCATTTTTCTTTTTGTTAGTTCTATTGGATTGGTTCTATAATCCTGTTCTTTTCCTGTCTTTGGTCAATGTGCAGTTGGGGTAGCCACAAGTTCTTAGTGGCTGTTTAATGAATGTGTGCTATGTTCTTTTGCCCTATGGGATACTCTATGCTCAGTGTTGTAAGGTCCTGTTGACCCCTGTGCCAAGACTTCCATCTTTACAAAACATCTGTTGTTATCACACATTTTTCCTTCCCGTGCCCATTGCTGAGCAGATTCTGTCAACCCCATAAGAGTAATTGGCATTGGTTTAACTCAGAACACGGAAGACATACAGAGCCATTTAGACTCTTATTAACACATGAAATCACTCAAGTTCCAATTACTTCTGATACTACATTAGTAAAACATAATACATGAAGCGCAACACATGAAAGTACACAGATCTTGTTGACAAATAATATATATAATAATAATATATAATAATATTTTTGGCCATTTTTCTCTTCTTTAGTATACCTGAGCAGCTAACCACAGACCCTACTGAGGAAAAAGAAGACATTGGGACAAAGTCAGAGGATTGTGAGGATAATGGTATGTTTTATTTAAGTAACTATGTGCAATTCTGTTTACACTGAATAATGATTTCCTTGCAGTAGAAACCAGTACTCTACAGCACAAGTCTAATAAAGACACTAGAAAATAGAAAACCAAATTTTATATTTCTTGTTAGTGTCTATTGTTGAGCAGTTGACAACAGATCTTGCTGAATTCACCACTTTGACCAACTTCAACTTCACCTTTGACACAGAGGATGGCAGCAGCCCAATGCAAATAGAGAGCCGATTGATTGGGGACAGTGCTAATGCTGATGGCATGACAAAGTAACACAAACAATCCTTGTGTCATCCCACACAGCAATGTGAGGGTGGGGATACTAGGCCTACTGACTGTTCTACAGACAAGTGTTTCAGGAAAACAGGAAAAAATCTAAGGAACTATTCAGAGAAATGCTTTACAAATAATAAACATACATAGGAAAACACCTGTCAGGGAAGCTACTGACTATGAAAATATTTTCTGTCTGATCCTTATTCTTCACAGTGTCAAAATCGGAGCAGCTAATTACTAAATCTGCCGATTTCATCACAGTGACTTCCTCTGGGAACATGGATGATATCCAGACAAAATCAAATGAAATCTATCTGGCCAGTAGTACTGATGTTGAAGATGATGGTGTGATTGCCATTAAAGTAACATTAACAGTGTTTAGCAACAGCAGTGTAAAAGTTTACTGTGTGTTGCAAAAACAGTAGACGGTTAATTTCTGAAATATTAAAATTTCAGTGTGTAAAAAATAATTATTGATTTTAGTGAGTAATTTTGCCTGTGTAAAGATGCCTGTGTCCTTTTTTTTCTAGTGTCCATTGCTGAGCAGTTAACCACAGATTCTGCTGACTACATCACTGTCCAGGAAAGAGCTGCTACAGATGGTATCATAATCAGTTTCTGTAAGTTCTGATGTTTGGCTTACTTTCAGTGTACTTTATTTGCCATATTAACTTGATATCAGTGAGTTAAAATTGATATCAGTAAGTTAGTCGCTAACCATAAGCTCATAGTTATCATGCATATTATGGTTGTTTTTCATCAGAGGGCGGCAGAAAGGGGTCTCATGATATCCAGGATGAAAACAGCATGATGCACATCGACCATGCTCAGACTGATCTGCCAAAACTGGAGCAACATTTAAAAGTAGCAGAGACTGAAGACATGCTCAATAACGACAGACCTGTTATACGAGAGGACAATCTAAGGCTGTGTCAACCTATGACGGACAGCATTGAGAAACGCTGTGTGATTCAGAGTAAGGTTTCCCAGCATAACAAGCAGAGCCCAGTATCAACAAAGTCACTTACAGTGCAGATCACAGACAGGGTGAGGAAAGGAACCAGACCTCTTAAAAATCAACCAGGGACAAATTCTGTGGGGCCATCAAATCATCAGAAAATATTCTTCAAAACAAAACCTGTCTTGATATTGTGTCAGCCACTAGCTCTGCTCGGGTCAGACCGTCAGTCCAGGTTAAGTCACTAAATTTCAAAGATGCAAATAAACAAAAAAGGACCCCACCAACCTATTAAAGAGGGAAATAAAGGTAGAAGTAAGGACAACAATAGGAGCAATCAGAAATCAGCTGCAATTCCACTTCCTGGTACAAGCAGGATGAGAGGAGTTGGATGCATTGAAGCTCTCCAAACGAAATACTCTGTAGAAGCGAACCGAGCAAGAGCAGTCAGTGCTCAAAGGATACCATTAGGAACAAAGCTGAACAGACGTCTATAGACACACAGACTATAATCGGCTCCCACCACTTACTGTGCTGCCTTCAACACTGTTGATCATGGCATACTTCTACACCGGCTGGAACATTGGGTTGGGTTTACTGGTATAGTGATTAAGTGGCTAATATCCTACTTAGAAGACAGAAGCTTCCTTGTTGCCATGGGCACCCATACTTCAACACCAATGCCCCTGACCTGTGGAGTCCCCCAGGGGTCTATACTTGGACCCTTACTATTCAACCTATATATTCTCCCACTTGGTCAGATTATCACTAACAACTCAATTTCTTACCATAGCTATGCTGACAACACCCAAATCTACATTGCACTGTCCCCTGATGACTATACCCCCCTTGAGGCCTCTATCACTGTATTGACCAGATAAACAACGGGATGTCTTCAAATTTTCTACAGTTAAACAAAGACAAGACTGAGGTCATTATATTTGGAAACAAGGAGAAAAGATGAAAGGTTGCCACTGTACTTAACGTAAAGGGGTTCACAGCCAAAGAGACTGTTAAAAACCTTGGAGTCATCATTGATAGTGACCTTAATTTCAGCAGTTACGTCAAATCAATCTCTAAATCAGCATACTATCGTTTAAAAAACATCTCAAAGCTGAGAGACCTAATGTCAAGTAAGGACCTTGAAAAACTTATTCATGCCTTCATTTCAAGCAGAGTTGACTAATGCAATGGCCTCTTATTTATTTATTTATTTGGTTTTATTATTAATTATCTTTCAATGATCATTGGTTTTATTATTAATTATCTTTCAATGATCATTTTAACACATATATTTGTATTTCTTTTCTTTTTTTACCTATTTATTCATCTTTTTTTTTATTCTTTATCCTCTTTTTTATTCTATGCGTGCACTTGTATTTTTTTATTTTTTTATTTTAATTTGTGCTGTTATTTATGCTATCTCTGAACTGTTTTATCTGTACAGCACATTGAGTTGCCTTTGTGTGTGAAATGCGCTTTATAAATAAAATTGCCTTGCCTTACTACCACTGAGTCAACATACCCAGGGAGCAGCATCTAAGGAACCAACTCAAGATGAGAAACCAACTGACCCTAACTACAAAAAAGGTTCTACAACTAGGAACAACTACAACTACAACAAGGAAAACTAAGGGTGGTTCTGGTGAAACCAGAAAGCATAAAAGTCAAGATCATAAAGCCATCAAAGGAAAGAATATTCAGGTCCATTGACAAAAAGGAATAGCATAAACAACTTAGCAGCAAAACAGATGACAGTCACATTAGACATGCAAAAGACATCAACATTTCCTCCAAGTAAATCTCTCACAGAGGCACAGACAAATGGTAAGACATCAAGCAATGCACATGCTATACATAGTTACGAACATGCATAACTGAAAAGCTACGTTCACGTTTTTTTTGTTTCCAGGGTTCAGAGCTATATTTGAACTATTCACCAAAGAGCAGGCAGGATTTATCAGTGCCTCTGGATTTAGTAGCATGCTCAACACAATAGGCATCACGATGAAACCACAAGACATTAATCTAGCCCTGATTAAAGATGACTATGATGGTAGCATGCTCTTATACTCAAATGCAGTAATACTAATAGAATGGTACAGTGATGGCAATGATGCTCAATTCTGCTTCTTTTTTTTCTAGATGATGGACTGGTGGGGTTCCAGGATTTTCTCACTGTGCTAACAGACATTGTTTCTTGAAGTGTGTCAATGGTAAGCATTTGACATTGAATAGAAATTTCTCAGCACTATTTGTGTATGTTATACAGTATATGTATAATAAGTATTATTAAAAACGGGGACAGCATATATTAATAAACTATTAAAACTGCAGATATACTAGTTTCCAGCTTTTGCCTTCCCCCCCCAACCCTCTCTCTCTCTCTCTCTCTTATCTCTGGCTGTCCTCTTGATTTTACACAGGACAGAATCTGAGGATATCACTGAAACTGTGCTTTATAAAGCTGTTATCAAAATGCTAGACTTAAGTATTCTTCCTGACAACACAAAAGACATGATTTTTAAGTCAGTATCATCATTACCAGATCTGAATGACAGTAGGCTTCTATTGTTTTTTTTATTATTATTATTTTATCATAATCATTTCCTTAATATTCATACAGCTTTCTATCTGATTTTGCAATTTCCTTGTGTTGTTCTGTCTCCCGTTGTCAGGTATTACCATACCGAGACACAACATTTAATTCAGACAGCAGGGCGCCAACATGACAATGGAAATCATGTCCTCACATATTATTCTAAAGTGACTCATCAGCTTCTCAAATACCTCAAGCCTGGCAGTGAGTTTGACCTGTATAAAACACTTCTGCTGCTCCAGCTAGCTTCTTCCCATTCCAGTCAACTGTTGTTCCCCCACTAGTGTGGCATGTCTGTGAGTGTGTGTGTGTGTGTGTGTAGCTGAGACGGTAGCAGAATAGGAAGCCATACCTTGAGAGGCCCAACCTGTTTAGCAAAGATAGAACCAGCCGACAAACACTCTTAAAACTCTCCACTAATGCCCTGTTACGGAAGGTCAAACTGGTCAAAACCTGGAAGACAATCAAGATCGAAGACCACATCAGACAGATGGTGTGATCAATAGTGACCTCATGTCTCCAAAAATAATATTTACGCGGAAGTGATAGATTTCATAATCTCAGCTTTAACCTTTACTTTATCACAGTTGTCAATTAAGCACCCTGGGGCAGAAACTGTGGAAATGATAACTCCAGTCAAGATTAAAGTCAACCTTACACAGCAAGAAAGGAAACAACTTAGTTTTGAGGAGATTAACCATATAAACACGGAGGTATAATACTAGTCATACAGTTCTTGATATGCAGTATATGCAGTGTTTATAGTTGTCTTTCGGTACTCTAACTTATCTCCCTCCTGCAGTGTTGCAGTGGTTTGCGGCGATTCCTCCATGACCTGTCCCAGTACAAACGTCGGGACACATGCAACTCCTGGACTTCCTTACAACCCTTCTACCGGCTCCGATGTGCTTGCCACCAGAGCTTCAGCAATGTCTTCAGTACGTACTCCTGGTCTTGGAGTGCTATTGCTAACTTGGTGGAACCAACAGAACTGCTTCAGCACCTCCCGTGCTGCTCTGAGCGAATGTCCAACCTCATTGCCAAACACAGCCATAGGTTCCCAAGCCCCTGTCAAATCTGGAGAGCCACATGTGTTGCTTCTGTGTCTAAAAGCAAAAAAAAAAATGAGTGGTTAGTCTTTGATATACACTCACCTAACTATCATTACCTGCTCCCCCATCCCCAGTCTCTATCTAGACCTATCTGCATTTTGCCTTTGATACTTACATTTTGTTCAATAAACATACTTGCATACTGTGACTAGGCAGTTTGAACATCTTATGACTTAAGTATGATTTGCACTGCAGAGATATCTAGAAAAATAGCTACAAGTAGCAATTTGGGGGACTAGGAACAAGAAGTTCAATGTCAACTAATTATTATTCTAAGAATAGAATAATGAGTCTATATGCACCAAATTTGGTTTCAACCCATGTAAGCATTAATTAACTAAAAGCAATTTTCACAAGTTCTAGCGCCCCCAGAGGTAAAGGTCACCATGTTTGTCTAGTCCAGGGGTCTTCAACCTTTTTCAGCTCAAGGACCCCTTGGTTGTGAGAGAGACTGAGCACGGACCCCCACACCTATGGAGTAAGATTGCTGTCAAAATATTTGTGTCCATATATTTGATACACGTGCGTATTTAGTTGTGCATAAAATAAACATTTGTGAGTTCTCAAATGAGTTCAGTCATGCATAAAAAATAGGAATTCAAAAATATTATGGACTTTGCACACGTTACTCAACTGTCAAAATACGTCATCGCCCCATTCACAGGGATTACTTGTTGAGAAAAGTTTTGACAGCTTACTCCATACACACCTGGCCCACCTCAAATCCTGCCATCATTTGGACCGTCAGTTATGAGTGCCTACATGCACGCATGCACACACACGAACGCACACATTCTAAACAGGCATTATTATTAACAGGGGGGTGACACTGTTTCTTTACATAGTTAAATTCGCCCTATAACAGAATGAATGTCACAAGGGTTAACTAGCTGGATATATTCAGCTAAATTCAGGCAAAGCTTCGTTAGCTCAAACTGATACAGTCTCTTCCTCTTGTGTAAATATAACTTCGTCTTTCAGAAGGAAACACACTCATGAGATTATCGTTATCGTTTATTGTGATGGAACGTTGGATGAATGAATTCGCGCAGAACGCCTTGAAGTGCAAAGACCGCAGACTCTCATAAAAAAAACAACAAAGCAAAACATCACACAGAACAAATACCCCGCAAAGTTCAGGGTTCATCAGTCCTGACACTGAACAGACGAATCAAACGTAATTTATCTCCCGGAATGAAAAGAACGAGTTTGCTGAATACGAAGCTATTTAACAAAAACGCACGGGGGGGGGGGTTCTTTCATCGCGATGATCCAACTCTAATAAAAAAGATCACAAGGGTCACATTTTTTATTATAGTGGGACGAAGAATTGAAGATTACTGATCAGCTACCAGGTCCTAGTGAGAGCACTGAACCTGGTGAGTGGAACAGAGCTTCTCTATTCTAGGACTGATGGAATTTGCGAGGCAATGTCACATCAGGCTCAGGCTGAAGTGGTGACCTGTATTTGTACATTTATGAATGCTAATGTGTTTTGGCATAGGTTAGCAAAATGTTACGCAGGGATCACATGATCACATGCATGATTCATGGCCTACAATGTGTTATTTAAAAACGAATATGAAGCAATTTTCTTTTGAACATTATGTTAACTATGACAAATTAAATTAAATTTTTTGGAAGAGAAAAAAAATGCTTCAGACGAAATATTTTCGCGGACCCCCTGCAGTACCTCCGCGGACCCCCTAGGGGTCGCGGACCCCCGGTTGAAGACCCCTGGTCTAGTCTATGTAGTGAATAGTCCGTTTACGGGGAAATCTAGGTAAACTGCAGTGAAATTTATACTCATGGTATAATGAGAGTCAATAGTGACAGGACTCTCCATAAACGGGGTCTGGTTAAACTCGGCTTTACCTAATTAATCAACATAGGCCTACTTCATTTTTGAAAATTGGTCATATGGGTCAAAAGTTACATAAAATAGATGAAACTATAAATTTGAAAATTGGTGGCGCTAGAGCGCTTGATTCGTATACTTAAAACTTGGTCAAATTATTCAGTGTGCATTTATTACGGCAGGGTTCTGCAGCTTTGCTCGTCTAGTAATACCAATTTATGTCTGAGGCGGTGATAGTGAGTCACACCAACGAACTGTCTGTAACGTGCGTGGACACTGACAAGAGCTGACTAGGTTGTTGACTGTCTAATGGTAGGCTATGCCATGAAGTAGCCTAGGCTATTCTCTGATCTTGTTGCCAGCTTTAGACTGTGAATGTTATTAACACCCCACTTCATCATCAGAATAGGATAGGAATTTGAAATAACTTAAAAGCAAAGCTAAATCCAAGAATGACTGCAGCGAGAGAACACCTCACCACCACCGTCACACTATTACACCCGCTGCCGCCGCCACAGAGAAATTATTTAAAAAGAAAAATTCGGAAAGCAGAGACGAACAGGGTCAATAAGAAAAAAAAGTTGGCTGAACTTTTGAACCGCTCAACTTCTCGTTTAACTAGCTAGGTAAGTTTAACTGTTCATTTGTCTTGTTGAGGATGTAATTAATATTAGGCGGTAATACCCTGATTGCTGCATGCCAGGGCAGTAATTTAAATTTGATAACGCAACCCAGCTGGCCTGCGGGGTTGAGAATACGAAGTGTAAAAGTTACGTTTACGTATGTAGCCTATATTTATTTCAAATAAATGTGTTGAATCACTGAAGGGAAATTATGTCACCATAGCACAAACTCTCTGAACAGCGATTTATATTGTGCATTTGTGGACGTGTTTGAGAGTGTGAATTTTGGCGTGAAGCATGGAAAGTGATTTCTTGACTCAAACACCATGGCTTTATAACGTTACAAGGCCCTTAATGACACACCCTGCATTCAAAGAGTCAACATGCAGTCACTTTTTTTTCTTCCTTTTTTCCATATTTTTTCACCTCTAGAGAACAGAGCATAGGCCTACATGTTATTGTGAGGAAAGTAAGGGGAAAAATTAACTTTAAGGGGAATTAGTTGAAGTGACATAGTATTCACTGTAATTTTGACAAGATGATCAGAAATAGGGTAAATCCCTTAGTTCTAATGGAATATATTTATTATTTCCTGGTATTTGCTTATGAAGAATGAACTGAAAGTCATGTTTTGCTTCTATTCTGATTTTGACGTTGATCCGAGAAGTCATGTTTTTCATTCCATGTGCTCCCTCATGCTCTTCATATTCTAGTGTCTGACAAGCAGGACAGTGTTCGACTGCACAGAGACATTTAGTGGGACGTACGTCCATGATAGTGCTGACGCCCAGCTCATCCAAAGGTCAGTGTTTCTACCCTGATAACAAAGCTGAAAACACAAATCTGAACATACAATTGGTCCTTGACTGATACATTTTTAGCTTTGCCTGTCTTTTTTTTTTTTTTTTTTTGAAGTTTTCTCTCAGCTGTGTGCCTCATTAATAACAGGAGGAGTGGTCCTAGCCAAAACAGAGAAAAACGAGACAGAGAGCAAGTGAAACAGAGAGAAAGGTATGTGGTGTGGGGGAGGAGAGGAGTACAAACAAGAGTTAATAAATGAGTTGGCAGACTAGAATACGAAAGTACGGAGAAAGAAGGACAGTAGGGGAGTGAAAAGCCAGAGAGAAAGACAAAGGAAGTCAGATAAGTGGTTTGGGGGAAATAACTGTTGACTTGTTCTTCATGCGGGATTGACAGGACTAGCTACTGTGTGGACATTGGGGTGAGGATGGAGTGCGGAGATGGCAAGAAGCGTTATGTGTCGACCCTGCATGTGCAGCTCTCTCCTCGTACTTGCACCATAGTTACCACCAACAGCCGCGCTACAAGTGCAAATAAATTGGATTCAGGTAAGGGCTCTCTGCCTATGAGAAAGAGATTATTCGATGTACAGTACATTTGCTTTGTCAGTTTTGCAATTTTCTGTGTGTGTAAGTATGTGATTGAGTGTGTCTGCTTGTAATTGTGGTTGCATGTACAAGAGAAATTGTGTATTTTACTGTAAACCTTATGTGTACACCCTCCCCCCAGGTGGGTATTATGCAGAGAGCAAATCCTCCCTAGTCACATAAAACTTTCATTCTTGTGTGGGTCAGTGCTGTGGATTTGGAGTGAAGCCAACTGTAGCTTGTCAGGACAGGGACATGCAGTTCAGAGACTTCCTCTTGTAATCTGTAGTCATCAGCTATCTGGCCCTTTTTTGCCTCATTTCTCTAAGCTGCGGCATCCCATGTGGGTCCAGTAGTTCCTCTGAAGCCACTTCTGGACTCACAACCTGTACTTTGTTCCAAAATTGCAGAAATGATACAAGCTGAGACACATTTATGTTCAACATAATCTGTCAGCTACTTTCATGCACTACTGGCTTTTCTGGTAACTATGATCACACATTAAATGTGTCCCAGCAAGTGACTGAAGCTATCAACTTTCATTTGTTCTGTGCATTGTGTCTTTTGGTGTATTTAGTATGGCATATAGATGAATACATAAGAGTAGTAGATAGGTTTCTGTTCCTTGCTCTGAGAAAACAACTTATTGGGTGATAAACAGACACTTTAAGTCATGAGCTTCAAATGTCTTTATTAAATCATACAACCATTTCAAAATAAACTTCCCTATTTGACTGTATCCTAGTGTCCTGAGGTTTTTAGAAGAGAATTGAGAGCAGATATGTATCTTAGGAGTGCAGGGCACAGCTTTGATTGTAATCAAACCAGTGTGACGGAAGTGAAGGAAGATGTCTGAACAATCTTACCATTCACAACACAGGGAGAAAATGTTTTACTGCTCCATATTATTCCTTTTATAACAGATCCCCGTTGTACTAGAAAGATATGTGGGTAATCACTTCAGGAGAGGTGTGACAATCCTTCCTTGTTTGTGTGTGAAAAAGTCAGACCAACCAAGCCTATAGGGGTCAGAGTTCACGGAATTCAAACACTCGGGAACAAAGTTTTTTTCTCTGAGATAAAAAAGTACCCCTAGTTTAAGGGGATTTTGGATTGTTGGATGACCCACATTAACTTGGCAATCAAAATGATACAGAAGATCAGATCAGAAGATACACATACTTACACAACTAGTCGAGCATAAATAACTTTCTGTAATTAAATGGACAATAAATCCGCCCCCACTACACCCCCCCCCCCCCCCCCCCGCCCCCCTCCCGCCACACACACCCCACCCGCCCTCTGTCACACACATGCTTAGGGTAATGGTTAATGTTCAAACAAACCTAGAGGCAAGGCCACTCACTGATAAATAGGAATGTTAGCGGATATAGCGGTGGATATAACATTGCAAAAGGCAGTGAAATTAATAATAATGTAAAACAATAATCATTCACAAAGCACCAGAATGAAAAACCTACATGACCACACTAACTTAACTGGGTTCCAGAAAATTATTTACTATTATGTCATGTAATATCATGCATTCAGAGAAAGACAACAGGAGCCACACTGGATTATTTTCATTATTAAGTTATTTTGAACCAGGAACAACATACATGTACACATGCATTCATAGCCCCTTAGTAATGTAGATGACTTGTTCTGATTATTATTATATTTAAAATGCATATCAATAGAGCTTTAGGCTCATAACCAGTGTGGGTGCCCGAGGCAGAGATTGACTCTCAAAACATGCAGACAAACTTTTAATCATTGAAAGGTTTAAGTAGTTCTTTCCCTCTCCACTGTTTATCTCACTGCTTCTCTTAAACCTTAAATACATTGAGGTTTTCTTTTTATGTTTGCATCTTTTATTTCTGATCACTGTCAGTGGTAATCTTCAAATCTCTGCCGGTTTTCCCATGCTGAAGTTCCGTTTGCCTTATTGGCCTGTAACTTAGCTGTCCTACTTTTGGTGTCCACTCTTCCACAGAATGTCTGTGTCCTGTGCCTGCTGTCTTCACCACCAATCATTAGTCTCAGCCTATCTCACGTGTGCATTCTCCTGTGCTGTGTTGATGTGTTTGAATGACACACAGGAAGACCTGTTTCAACCCTGCTGTTTTGTTTCCACGTTTATTACTTTTGCTAAATAAAGTTCTGTTGGTGCACACACAAACACACACACACACACACTCAGTCACTTAATCATTCTTTCTGTCTCTATTGCTCTCTTAATAACAGATCAAAACACAAATAGAAATCATCAAGACTTTGAGGCCAAGTGCCAAATGAGCAAGCCCACACCATTACCCTCTGCATTTTCCCCAATCTCAGAGAGGCTGAATGGCACAAGCTCCCGCTCACCACTGACGCCCCTTGAAGATTATAGTGTAACCCAAGGGCTACGGTCACCCATTCAGAGTCCCCAAACAGAAACTCCGACACGTGCAAAAGGTAAACAAACACACAACAAGCAAACACAATACAACAACAGCCCTATCCACAATCACTAGTCTAACACCTACTCTGTTCAAGAACATACAGCTCTTAAAGCACACATACTCACACACAGAGACTCCTCCCACCACTTTTTGGTAATATCACCTGCATTTCCTCTTTCCTCTGTGCAGAAGCTCGTCTGAAGAGGAGGTCGAGTTCAGGGACAAGTAAGTCTTCTCTCTCTCTTTTTTTTTTTAATTGATTTGAATTTACATGCATTCCAAAGCAGTGATGACCTTTGCTAGGCATAAGCTGTATCTGTCAAATATAAATACATTTATAGGACAATAGTCACTGCAAGGTCAGGATTGGTAAGAAACCTCTATGGTTAAAATTACCTAAAGTTACGGTATACTTTGCATATTTAGGATAAGAAGTTTCCTTTTTCATTGGTGTTTCGGTGAAGCCTTGATTACTCTGAATGTGGGGGGCATGACTACATCAGTGACCTGCAGGTATCACAGGCAGCAGGCCAGTGCTTTATTATGGGGGCATGCATAGGTGCCTAGGGTGAGTTTGTATCCCTGCTGCCACTATTGAGCAAGGCTAGGTTGCGCTAGGGGAGACTGGCCCAAAAACTCAATTTAGCATCTCCTAAATGCATAATTGTAAATAAAAAGTCACTTTGGCATCTCTTAAATGCATAATTGTGTAACTCATACAAAAGTCTTTTTTTTTTTTTCATTGTTTAACAGTTTTTTTTTATTAAGGATTGTGTGTGTATGTGTGCGTGCCTGTGTGTATAAAAGAAAGAGACTGAGGAAAACATAAGGGCCCTGAGAGTCACAGAATGAAGTCATTAAACACACATTTAAAAGCTCAGTTTTGTCATCAGTTATCAGGTTATGACATTCAGGCAAATAGTTCTGCACCCAAAGATTTGAATAATTCTACATTGGTCATATGTTACCGCTAAACCCTCAAGCAGGGCCATTCATATCAGGTGCCCTTTACTGCTTCTGTGATCAGCCCAATGTAGACAGAAACAAATGAATATAGATGTCATCAATGACCGCTCCATCACCAAATACCGCGCCATTGCATTTCATTCAATCACTTAACTGACTATCCAAATAATAATAATAATGGCTTACTGTCCACAAAATTATTAATTTGTCTGCACAGGTGGGTTTAAAAATACAATTACAACAAATGGACAAACAAAGAAACAACAAATAACACAATCACCATTTAAACAACCATAAACACTATTGTAAGTTGTGTAGTAATTTTGCATTTGGTATGTCTGACATTTTGTGGATATTTTTAGTTGCTTTATAAGCTGTATACCTCCTCCCCTTTGGAAATTACCTGGATTCCGTAAATAGAAAATACACTGTGTCAGACTGGACCTTCATCCTATGGGTGTTGTCTCTGTCCTTAACCAACAATTTTACTCCCCATCAGTTGATAAGTTTACCAATACAATAAAAATAAGCAGCTTGGATGACCTGCTTTGAATGCATTAGACCTTCTAAAACCATATTATCAGAATACTTACACTAGTGACAGGAGGAGTTCATAATGTGCGTCCATTGGTGTACAAGGGAAATAAAACGGGTGAAAGAATGCAGTCCTCGGACACATATTTAGATTTGTCTCAGAGGTAATGCCACTGAACACCACTCTTTGTGGTCGCTCTGTAGGCAATCCCTTTATCCACTGCACCAGAAAGTTATTTGTGTTAATATCATATGGTCTTTTACCTGCGCACAGGTAAAAAGTGAAAAGTCAATACACGTGTCTCACTTAACTATGACCCTATACAATTGCACAGGTCTGATGATTGCAGCTGGTCAAAAATCATTGAGCACTGTAGCCTGGGGAACTACATTTGATACTTCCCATTACTTGCCATTGTAGTGATAGCTAAATAAAAGCTCAAAAAGTTTTGTTGACGTGTCTTAATCCCTCTGGCCATGAGTCTTTGAAGCCTTTTACCAATTTAATTCTTGCTAGACTGGTCTCTGTCATTGTTATCGGAGACTGTGCAGTTGTGTTGTTAAATATATCAAAGCTAAGTCATTGCCACCAGAGTTAGTGTGTAAAGAGACAACAGTCTGTGTCTCTAAAGCAGTCCTGGAGCAATACCTGACTCCTAGAATACCATAATGAGTCTCCTTAACAACAGTTTGCCCACAGCTAACTTTGGCTCTGTAAATGGCAAGTGGACAACATTATGATCTGATTTGCCCAGTGGTGCTTAATAGGTGTCAGGTATGTTACCAAAACATTGGTCAAGAGTTCACTTGGCTCTAGTTGGACAGTCAGTATTGTACTGATAAGATGGGGTGATGTTTTGCTAGGTCACAGTTGTCAAAATCCCTGAGTAGGAACATTTCTGATCTGATGAGCGTAAGAGTGCAACTTTATACTTTAACATATTCTACCTGCAGCCTCATGATGTTTCAGTCCAGTTATGTCAGGATGATTGAGATATGTCCTAAGCTATGAAGTTGTATTGATGTTAGTGTTGTTTTACATTGTGCCAGTCTGAGAAGTCTGTGCACAGTAAAGCATTTTTAATGTGAATTTGTTGTTGTTAATATGTTGTTTTATACGTTGTGTGTGTGTGTGTGTGTGTGTGTGTGTGTGTGTGTGTGTGTGTGT